>MU192177.1:2969-30717 GCA_016904865.1 Pissodes strobi | reverse complement strand
CTTCTTGTCAAAAAATCGAGAGTCCAACGCTGTGCGGTGTGTTCAGTTTCCGACTGAACCAGGTTTATGTCTCTTCGATTCAGCAAACTGTAGTAATAGAAAAAGATAACACTACATTGGACACCAAACCGGTTCTGTTATTCATAAATAAACGAAGTCGCCCTCATATAATTGGGCTCGTAGCAGACGCCGAGAATATGAGGAAAATGCTCCTATTGGTTGGATTTTATTGCTTCAAAACACGTGGAGAGTTAAATAACTGATTCGGTACGGTATAAGCTGTGACCGGGTTTTGCATCTGTATCTGTAAAGGCGGGATGTCGCGAAAGTGTTTCGCGAAACCAGTCTCGCCTCGTGTATACTTCGTACTCACCCCAAAACTTGTTTCGCGAGTATGAAGCGAAGTGAGATAAGCGTCTGGGTGCACCGGAATTGATTTCCCCTTCTTCATTGACATATTGGGATATTCCGGCACTTGACTCATTTATATCATATGATTCCTATGAAACGTTTACTATAATTTCACTTCACCCATGAAACAGTGTTCCACATTGTTACAATCAAACAGAACTAACCCAAATTAACCCAAATTTAAAAAAGGAATAAACATAACCTTTTGACACGCAAGGCTTCTAATTTTTGGTCATTTTTTTCCGGAGCCTGGTGGTCTAGTGGCAAGATGGTTGGTTATATGGCTGCGCTTGTGAATCTTGTGATGTGGCGGCGCGAGTTCGATTCCTGTCAGTGCCCGCAGATGTTTTTATTTTTTTTTAAGTTATGTTTATTCCTTTTTTAAATTTGAGTTAATTTGAGTTAGAATTGGGTTAGTTTTGGTTAGTTTTGTTTGATTGTAATAATGTGGAACACTGTTTCATGCATGGACAGATGTTTTTATTTATTTTTTAAAGTTATGTTATTCCTTTTTTAAATTTAAGTTAATTTGGGTTAGAATTGGATTAGTTTTGTTTGATTGTGATAATGTGGAACACTGTTTCATGCGTAAAATAATAGTCAACGTTTCATAGGAATCATAATATGATATAAATGCGTGAAGTGCCGGAATATCGCAATATCCCAATAAAAAAATGAAATCCATTCCGGTGTACGCAGACTCTTGCCGTCCGTGAGCCAACGCCAGTCGGTTTCGTCTCGTTGCCCGGAAGACATCGCCAAACATTTTGGCGAAGCATTTTCGCGAAACAGTTGCACGCAGTGACAACCCGCCTTAACAGTCAGCTTTTACTGATTTGATAAGTTACAGGGTAAGCGAAACACGAGAGGTGGACATCCTTTATTGTCAATTTTCGATTTTATTTTGTATTCTTTTGTTAATCAGGGATGATATGAAATTGTGTTGACAGTGTCATACTGTTCTGAAAAGAAAACTAGCGTGTTTGTAAAAACCTCATCTTAATAACTTTACTAATATACGAAATTCCTTGCACCATCCGGTTATGCACATCAATCCATAATATTGTCAAAGAGGATTTTCTCTTGAAGCAATTTGGTGGCACAGAGGATTTTGGGCGCTTCCCATAACTGCAACACGTTTTTCTGATTGAAGTTAAAATGAAAGTAAAGATTTTTTTAATTAGAAAAGAAAACCTAGCCCCGGAGAGTCGTGTTGCAATTGCCCGGCCCCAGTAGTGGGTTCGTTAGAGCGCCACCAGTTTTATCCACTAAACTGAAAAAGCTCTGCTGGTGTTGTGCTAGGCCGGCTTATTAAATCAAAAGGTAGGTACCTAATTTCAAACTAACGAGAAAACGAGTATAGGCTGGCTTATTAAATCAATAATGGATCAATTATCTTAATTTAACAAGAAAACACAATCTAAAATTTAAGGAACAATATATTTGCTACTAGGTTCTTTTTTTTTTAAACACAGCAACAATCTATCTGGAGTAAAATGGCACGTTAAATGAAGATGTTGTTAGTTAAAGACGAAAGAATGTCAAATGACTATTAAATTTAACTACTAATATGTACAATATGGTAATTGTACGGAGACCAATTCTGGTGTTAATACCCGGTTCTGTATGTCTTACAACTAAATTCACTAAATACTACTAACCGAAGTCATCACTTTGATGTTAACTAAGCTAATTGCAACTAGGTATGCGTGCGCTAATAGCTGAACCGATTTTAAATGTAGCAATAATAATATGTATCGATGAACGGCCACAATAATTAAATCAAATGACTCGATAAGTTAATAAAAAGAATAAAATTGGAATAAAACTATTGAAAGCGTGGCTGTCGATGCTTGATTCATATTATAAAGAGAGAAATTTCAGAGCGGTTATATTACTCGATAAATGAATGAAAAGAATAAAATTATTCAGCTAACGCTTGACTTATATTAAAAAGAGAGAAAATTCAGAGCAATCACTGGTTCGATAAACCAGTGAATAAATGAAAATAAAATTAATGAGCTATCTCAGAGCTTGGCAGTCAATGTTTGAGTTATGTTAAAAAAGGAAAACTAAGATCGATTATATTTAACAGATAAACAAACGAATCAATGGAAGATAATGATAAGTACAATACCCCAAATCCGGTCGTCTACTTTAGTGGAGGCGCCGGGCACCTATAGATACCTCAGGTACTGCCCCTCGATGGCTCCGAGGGGAAGATCTAGCCGAGGTCTCGATAGCTCGGTGTCGAGATTGGCTGATAAATGCTCCTGATGAAACCTGCTTCCAACCCACTAGACAACGGTGGTCCTAGCCTGCTGGTAAATGTAGTGGCCTGCTGGTAAAAGTTGTGGCCCTCCAGTAAAAACCCTGAAATAACCCAGTGCGCATTAGACGAAGCCCCCTTACTTTAATAAATAATCATAGCCCCCCCCCCTTGCATAAATAATATATTGTCCTTATAAAACAAATTCCCCCAGAAAAAAAACCATGGACTTGCAATGCCCATCAGCAAATAAAAGAGGTACTAAGGTACAGACAACTTGAAGATAACAAAGATAGGTATGAATCACCCCTAAAAGAAAATATAAACTTCCCCATACGATCAAAACTCAATGTGTAGGAAATATGAACATTTTAGCGGACTGTATATTAGGTTGAATAGAAGAAAAAATGACAAAAAATACACGAAACGCACAAATCGCTTACCTGCCCAATTTATCGAGATGAGGGCTACTAAATTCACCCTACTAATTAGGATCGTCGTTTCCGCGCAACTTGATATTGCAATTTGTCACTTCGAGAATATATATTATATTAAAAAACCGGCATGAAAACTCGACCAATTTACCGGCGACCCGAGTCGTTCGCGAACGCGAGAAAAGGTATCCCTTTGTTGTTCGCACTAGGTCCCTTCGTACCCAAAATTCGCATGCGCGCATGGGTAGGAATTTACGATCTGTGCGTAAAAAATGGTTTAATGCTATCCGGAGTGTATAATAAATTCGTAACTAAATTAATTTAATACCACTTCAACAGAAACTAATTTGTCACCAATTAATATTACAATAAACAAAAACATATATAAAATGATTCCCAAACATTCACCCCGCCAAAACGAATGTTTTTAAATTAGAACAAAAGAAAAAGTAAATTACTAACAAATAGGTTCTATGTTGGCATAGACCTCAGTTGCCTGGCAAAGGGCAAATCTTGACCACAGGTCTTTGCCAGTAGCGTGTCGTGGGTCGAAGGGCGAAGGGGGCAAACGGGGAAAAGTGCGCCGCCGGAAAAATTTCGAGGTGTCACGACCAATTTTCGCACAAAAGTCATTAAAATCGTTAAAAAACAAAAAGGTCGTGGGGTGACCAATATATTAAATATTCAAGCATCAGGCGAATAGGGAAACGAATAAAAAACATAAATGAATGACGATGAATGTTATTTACATTAAATCAAATAAAGGATTCAATAATTAAAAATTCTAATTATGTAATTGTAATAAGTATATAGTTATTTCGTTTTTAAATAAAAATATATAAAATATTTTAATATTTACCTACTTAATTTTAATAATTAACAGCACCCTTTATCGCTTGACCGTCTGTTATTAATTATATAAATAATTTATTAATTATATAAATCCGAAAAACGACAAACGCAACTAACAACCGAATACGAAACTAATTGACTAACCCAAAATACCCAAATAAAATGCATTCTTTATTCTCTATACGCCCGTCCGTATTACCACGTTAATGAATAATAATTAGATTATTTAGGTTTTTCAGAAAAAATAATTTTTAAAACCTGACAAAAAACTGCCGAATTTTTTTAACGCAAAATTAATTTACACTTCAAGTTCTGGGAAGGGGGGTGGTAATTACCCCCTCTACCCACCCCGCCCCCCGTGTTTACGCCTTTCGTGGCAACGTGAAGCGCTGGAGGACAAAAATTTCGGCGGGTGCCAGATGCCACACTCCAAAACATTTATTTGACCCACGATATTATAATAGTTTTTGACTAATTTTGACCCGTTCTTTCGACTGATGAAGTAAGATTTTCGAATTTTATTAAATTATTACGAATCTAATATTAAATAATTTTGTACACTACCTATTATAACGAATATTGTCAATATTATTTTCTAGAAGAGTGAGAAGGGACAAGGGACATTATATTACAAAAAATAAATAATTATGTATTATTTATTTACAAAATTTAGTGCATTAAATAAAAACTGGAACATGTAATATGATACATACAAAAAATAATTATAGCGCCAATCGTCTGGTTTTTACAGATTTGAGAGAATTAAATTAATTCGTGAAGCATGGGGCGCCCAGTCACCTAGAGGCGGAAGGGCGGCGGGGGCATTCGCCCCCTTTGGCCCCCTATACGACACGCCACTGGTCTTTGCATGATCCCATGGGCTGTTTTTAATGTTACTACGCGAACCACATTATCCTGTCCCGGGTGAACTTTAATAATACGGCCTAACTCCCACTGAAGTGATGGTTTTTGTTCATTTTTAATGAGAACAAGAGCACCTTCAGTAACAGGAGATGAGGGCTCTGTCCATTTGTGTCGCTCTTGGAGAGAATGGATATATTCTTGTGACCATCGTTTCCAAAAATCGTTCTGGAGACGCTGGATAAGTTGCCAACGATTTAGTCGGCTTAATTTTAAGTGATTCAAACTAGGTTCAGGGATAGGATTATTCAAAGGCTCAATGAACAAGAAATGTCCCGGGGTAAGGGGCTGTAAGTCGTTCGGATCCGCACTAATCGCACACAAGGGGCGTGAATTCAGTACAGCCTCTATTTGGGCCAAGAGAGTGTTAAACTCTTCATAAGACAAGATTTGAGCACCTATTACACGGTAAAAAAGGATTTTAAAAGATTTCACGCCAGCTTCGGCGAGCCCATTGAAGTGAGGTGAGCCGGGAGGATTAAAATTCCACGTGAGTGATAATGTTTGAGCTGTACTTTGAGCCAAATCAAGAAGCTGATGGTTCGCACCTTTAAAGTTCGTACCCTGATCACTCGTGATACTAATACATTTTCCGCGCCGGGCAATGAAACGGCGAAAAACTGCCAAAAATGTTTCAGAAGATAGATCTGGAGCTAGTTCCAAATGAATAGCCTTGGTTGCAGTGCAAACAAATACACAAACACAACCTTTAAAGGTTCTTACTCCTCGATATTGGCTCAACACAAGTGAAAAAGAGCTAGCAAAATCTATACAAACGGAAGAAAATGCTTTCACTTGAGAAACTCGAAGAGCTGGCAAGTCGGCCATATAAGGATTGTACGATTTTGGCTTGCATCGAAAACATCGGATACAGTTTGCAAGACATTTATAGATGGCGCTTTTAGGAGATAAAATCCAAAATTGTTGAAGTATTAAATAGTGCAAGGTCTTTAATCCAGGATGCAAATTGTTCTTGTGAGTCGACTCAATAATTAATTCGGTTAATCTGTGTGGTTTTGGTAAGAGCATAGGATGCTTGACGTCGAGCAAAAATTGCGATTTTCCGAGTCTACCACCGACTCAGCTAATTTTCGAAAAAATTTGGGAAGCAAGAGATTTTGCTCAATTTTAAGAAAAATATCCTAAAATATATCTCGTTGAACGTGCCTTACAATAACTCTTAGCGCAGAATCGATCTCGCTGGGGGTTAGGAGCCGTTGACATTTTGCTTTAGACTTAGAATTGCAAATTAATCGAAAAATGTAAGCGACAATTCTCTGGATTTTCTGCAGCGAAGAAAATTGAATTAGTAAAGAAAGAACCAAATTACTCGAAGGAATAGAGCAATTCAAACTTGTTTGTTTTCCTTCCTTACATATCTCAACTTCGATTTGAGACTCAAGATTAGGTTGTGTCGGCCATAGATCTCTAGTCTGAGATAGAAATTTGAGAAATAAAACCAAGAGGGTCAAAAATTCTACTAATTTCCGACAAAATATTTCGTTTAGTACAGGGACGTTCAATCGGCAGATAAGTATAAGAAAAAACATCGGAACTAGGATCCCACTTTAAGCCCAAAACCTTAATAAAAGAAGGTTCATCCTTGTCAAAATTGCAGGATTCTTGGACCTCAGATGTAGCAAAAGGAGACAAAAGTGCTGGGTGGTTGCTTGCCCATTTACTGGGCTCTCTTCATAACTTGGATAAGCTCCGATTAAAGTGACAAAGCTGATTCCGAGTCATGACTGCCCAGTAATCCATCGTCTATATAAAATTGACGACGAATAAATTGTGCTGCTCTAGGAAAAGAGATTTCTTCCTGTTCAGCAAGTTCTTGTAAAGTTCGTAATGCCAAGAATGGGGAAGACGAAATTCCATAAACAACGGTACGTAGGAAATACTCCTGAAGAGGCTCAGTAGGTGAGAAACGCCATAAAATCCTTTGGTAATCCCAAAATTGAGGTTGGACATTAATTTGTCTGTACATTTGTTTTATATAGCAGATAAAAACGTAAGGAAAAAATCGAAAACTCAAAAGTAAGGCAGAAGTATCTGTCTGAAGTTTGGGACCAACAAGGAGTGTGTCATTGAGAGATATTCCTTGTACGTTACGTAAACTAGAGTCAAACACGACCCTAATTTTAGAACATAATTTTGACTCACATATTTGTTCCTTAAAACAACATGATGTGCTATGTAATAAGCAGAAGAGGATTTGTAATTATCTTGTGGCACTAACGACATGTGACCACTATCAAGATAATCTTGCATAAAATCAGAATATTTTTTATACAATTCAGGATTTTTCGCAAAGCGATTTTCAAGCATACAGGAACGGCGATGTGCTGGAGAATAAGTATCAATAAAGCTTGGCTTTGACTGACGAAATGGTAAAGGTACCGAAAATCGGCCAGAAGGTTCCCTGAAGGTTAAAGCCTTATATGTGTCTTCGCATCTCTTATCTTCTGGAGATAAAGAAGGAGTTTTATTGATTTGTTCGACTTCCCAAAATTTACGTAATAAAAGATCAAGATTAGAATCCAAAATAGTATGACAATTCAAAAGGGAATCCGAATTCTACTAATAGAGGATAAATAGCTAGTTTTATCCTGCAAAATGTAGCCTAAAATGGTTTCTAAGGCTATCGGTTGATCAGGTAGTCCAAAACACGACCTGACCTTAAAAATAATGGGACTAATTCAGCGCCAATGAGCATGTCGATGGGGCCAGGAATGTGAAACCGACTATCTGCTAATTTCAAAGACTTAATGTGTTCCATTGCTGCAAGATTAATATGAACCTTGGGTTGATTAGAACAAACTTGAGGGAGAATAATAGCTTCAAAAAAGAACATGGGGCCTGATTGACCGCAGGCTTTAATAACGCAATGTGCTATCCCACTGTTACTAGAAGTTGACATACCATTTAAGCCTTCAATTGGAATAGAGAAGCTTTTACGAGATAGACCAAGTCGTCTGACCCAAGGCTCAGATAGGAAATTTGCCATAGAACCTGTGTCAAAAAGGATTCGAATCCTTTGAAAATGTCCTCGAATATCCTTGACATCTACTTCACAAGTGGACAATAAAACAGTGTGTTGCTGCATTGCTAAAGTATTCGTAATACAATGAGTATTTATAAGGGGAGTAGTGGGTTCGGTAACACCGGTTAGACTGTACAACGTCCTTATTTTTTGTAACAGTAAGGTGAGACTTGTTGTCCTGAAGTGGGACAGGTGTAGACTCTCTATCAAAGTGTAGAGTGGTATGGTGCGGAAACTTACAAATTCTACATTTGTGCGATGACGCACAATTTTTAATAGCATGTGGAGACTAAACAGTTGACGCAGAGTTGGTGCTGTTTAGCAATAGAAAATCTTTCTTGTGGCATTTTAGCCAAAAATAATTGACACTTATAGAGAGCGTGAGAAGAATAGCATAAAATACACTTGGGGTTTTTATTTTGTGCGATTGGATTTGCAATAAAATTGAATGATTTATTGTTAAATTGCTGAGGATGAGAAAATTTAGGCTTTGTTTTATCAGGAACAGTTATAATGCTGTAATCAACAGATTCCAAAGCGAAACATTGTCGTTCCAAAAAGGTAATTAATTGTCTATAAGTAGGCAAATCTTGATTTAAGCTATTTTCAAGTTCAAAATGAGTTCTAGTCTTTGAATCAAGTTTATGTAACAATATATTAAACAATAAAAAATCCCAGTGCTCAACAGGAAACTTTAAAACTCTTAAAGCTGCTACATTTTCCGAAAAAATATTTAAAAGATGCCTAAGGTCCTTAGAAGTAACTCTTTGAATTGATTGAGCATAAAAAATCTCATTATAATACTGAGTAGCCAAAATACGCTTGTTTTGATACCTTTTGTCTAACATTTCATATGCCACAGAATAGTTACATCCCGTTAAAGGAATACCGCTAATCAAAGCTAAAGGTTCTTTATCCAATGACATCAGCAAATATTGAAATTTCTCAACATCAGATAAATCTGAATTAGTATTTATGAGACTGTTGAATAAATCATAAAAACTAGGCCAATTTTTAAAATTGCCAACTGGCAAATTAAGTTTTGGTAATTTAGCTATAATTTTTTGAGGTATCTGATGAAAATTTGTATTACTAGAAGTCTTAGCCGACTGCGAGGCTGAGTCACTTAGTCGAAAATCGTTTTTTAAAGATTTAACTCCATAGTAGGCTTTATCTGCCGAGATACGCATCTCATCATAGGTTGGGAAATCCTCATCACTGATTAGAGAAATTATAGTGTTATGAGCTGCCTGAAAGTCAGCATATGCACTATCAATGTTATCTGCTCGAGCTAAAAATACCAATTTCAACGATTCATCGTTTGATGCTTTTACTCCGAGTTCGAGAGCCTCTTGTACTCTATTAAGGGCTGTGGTTCGTTTTAAATTAACTTTAGTTAACTTATCAGACATAATTAATAATTATTTGTATATAAATAAAATATACAATATATGATAAATTTTAAAACCAAATTTTACCTTTATTTGCTGATCGCCGATAGGAAAAAGGTACTAACTAGGTAATAAATAGGACAGAAAGATGTGGTTTTATTGCGATAAAAATAAATAACCTGAACAAAATATAAAATGTTCAAGAGGCAAAATCAAATGGCACACTGTTAAGCGAACTACGCCTGTTAATTTATGCAAGACGCCGTAAAGAAATAAATGAAAGGTTTTATTTATTTGAAACTATTCGCAAAATATGCACCAAAAGACGCTTATATTTAAATGTTAAATATTGAATGTAAACAAAATGATATTTGCGAATGACTCGGTGGTGAAGATTGTTGCTTAGCCGTTTAAAAAACAAGCAGGTATTTCGTGAGCAAAAAATAAGATATTTGACACAAATTAAATAGCGATTGGTGACAAAAGAATCTCTGCGCAAATGAAATTAAATATTAGAAAATTAGAGAAAGAATACCGATTATCCTTCATCCGGTGAAGAAGGCACCAAAGATGTGTAGGAAATATGAAAATTTTAGCGGACTGTATATTAGGTTGAATAGAAGAAAAAATGACAAAAAATATACGAAACGCACAAATCGCTTACCTGTCCAATTTATCGAGATGAGCGCTACTCAATTCAATTAGGATCGTCGTTTCCGCGCAACTTGAGATTGCAATTTGCCACTTCGAGAATATATATTATATTAAAAAACCGGCATGAAAACTCGACCAATTTACCGGCGACCCGAGTCGTTCGAACGCGAGAAAAGGTATCCCTTTGTTGTTCGCACTAGGTCCCTTCGTACCCAAAATTCGCACGCGCGCATGGGTAGGAATTTACGATCTGTGCGTAAAAAATGGTTTAATGCTATACAGAGTGTATAATGAATTCGTAACTAAATTAATTTAATACCACTTCAACAGAAACTAATTTGTCACCAATTAATATTACAATAAAAAAAAACATATATAAAATGATTCCCAAACACTCAAGTTACATTAAAATAAAAATTCATATTTGATAAAATGGAGTAGATAAGATAACATATAGGACGCAAAGCAAATTGTGGTATATGCACAAAAAAGGTTAACACAGATAAAGCAATTAAATAATTAATTTAGGCAAAAAACTGTAGCAATAGTTACCTCGATCGTGTGTGAGGGCTTCTATGGGAGATTCGACTGTCTTGGTCTTATATGACGAACGTGGAAAGCCTCTAGAAATAAGGAAAAAAATCATTAGCGTCATGGCGGCCACGCGCTTCACAAACAGTAGGAAAAAATTATTTTCAGAGAAAATGCTTACCTTGTACACCAGTATTTAGATCCCGATTAATCGGTCGTGCCAAAACACAAACAGAAAAATCAACACAATATATCCCCAAAGAAAGGGTAGAATTAAATCACAACAAAATGTTGAGTCTCTACGACTCCACTATCAGCAAACCTTCTCTTCGCCTCGATTGGTATTTTATTAGAGCCAAATCCTCAGTTTTCAGTCAATTTGCCTTTTTCACTTCCACGAGATTAGAGGGGGGGGGGGGGGGGGGAATTGTAGGGCGGAGAAAATGTCTAACGAAACTAATAATTCGATCCGAGGAATAATTCTAAGATAATAAAGGACTTAGTTCTCGTTTATTGGGATGGCAAAACGACGGCGGAAATCACAACTAATCTATTGGAATCAAGTGATTCAAGAAATACCAGAGAATATTTCCTAACAAAACGATAAACTTTTAAAAATTTTAATCGACTGCTGGCATTTACAGGAAATGGTATATTCCTATTACTCGGACGAATGTTACAAAAAAGCAGTAGCCGGGCGGAAAGATAAGTATATTTAAAAGCAGAGGTTCCAAAACGATCTAACGATCTCAGAAATGATCGGACGGCAATTGGAGTTCAGCAACCAAAGAGTTCCCAAAAAGTCATGAAACATTCAAACCGAAAATAAGATATGAATCGGCGAGTTTCATGCAGCGTATTTGCAGGTTTTACTAACATAATTCTTTAAAATATAAATTGATTCGTTGACCGTTATAGGGTAATGTAATATAAATCAAGCTAAGCTATCTTAATAACAATGTGCTACGCTTATCAACTAAAATAAATATAGTCACGACGTGTTATAAAAGCTAATACAAAAATATATCGTTAACCTATACTTAGAATAGAGTTAATTTACATTAAGAAAAGCGGCAATTTCGAGCGAGTTGTTAGCATATCGAATCAATAAATTTAGAATTAATAAACCGATGAGTGCAAAATAGAGCATCTATTTTCTAAATGCGGCATAAATGAAATTTTAAAAATATTTGACTCCGGTAAAATCAGAGTGTTACAGCACTTATGTTGATAACCATGTTCAAATATAATTTACAAGAATAGCGTAAAGCGCATGCCCATTCGTTGAAGACTAACTGGACTCGACCTATTTGGTTCCCTTGAAGCAATTTGAGGGTCCCTTAAAAGTACTTTTAGTTTAAGTAGTATATGGGTACCTTGAGGATTTCCATTTGAGAACTGATCTGATTTTAATTGAAGAGTAACTGATACTTTCTTTTTATAACCTGTTTAAATTTTATTTTTATGATTTTCTGAAAGATTAATTTTATACTCCATTTAATATATAAAAAATTATTGTAAACCCATTCCTAAATGTCTTTTTAATTTCATTGCATTTGTAGTTAACCAAGCAGTTGTTTTTTCTCCCAAATTAGCATCATTTGATAAAACTCTATTCCATGCTTTATTTTCTAAAACTTCGTCCGCTTTATGTCTAGTTTTTGTATCGTTATGATCTTTATAAAATATATCATGTTCTTTAGCAGCTTCATCTAATTTATTTATTGGCTTATCTCCTCTCGCTAATCTTTCATCTAATTTTGTTCCAGGACCTAAATAATTATAATCTGGTATATGCATTTCAAATGGTAATTTATTTATAAAATCATTTATTAATCCAGAACCAACAACTCTTTTTGGTAATCTAGACACAAAAGACATTAAAATTTCCGTTCCATTTTCTGAATCTAAAAGTTTTTCTAATTCCCTTGGAAAGAAATGTAATATTCCTAATTTTCATTATAAAAATTATTATTACCTGCTTGTTCTTCAGCAGCAATAAAATATAATCTTTTTAATAACTCGTTTAAATTCTCAATGTATTTAAATTCTATAGGATTTTCTGTATATTTTTTTATTCCATCTCTTTTTTTTGGTGTAAAAAGTGGTGAATATGGATCAACATAACCATGATCCCAATCTAAAGATCTTTCAGGAGTATCTTTACTTTGAATTTCTGAAATTGTTCGATTGAGTGTACCAACAGAAGAAGATCTTGGTCTAAATTTAATTTTAGTCCATTATGGTTTTATTAAAACTTGATATTTTAATCCAGAACTTGATTTTGGTTTTCCTTTACTTTTATCATTATTTTGATAAATTGCTTCAGTTTCAAGTAAAATATTTCATAAGTTTTTAAATCTTCATCTGTATAATTATTTTTTGAAGGGGGAATTGAACTCGGAGAAGTTATTAAATCCCATAAACCTCTTGTTCCAGTTATCCATTTTCCATTTATGAATATATCATTATCTTTAATTTTTATATTTTCTATTCCTATCTTATAACCTTTTTTATTTTTGTCATAGTATATACCAAAAGATTTTTCAAATTGTCTATGTAAAAATTCAGAAGGTATCTCTCCAAAACTAACAACAGGAAGAGTTTGAGTTCCTGTTTCTTGAGATTGATTAATAGTTTTTAAAGGCAAATTATCTATTTTATTTATTACTGAATAAGGAATCAATGTTTTAATATCTTGATCAATTTTTTCTTGACCTTCTTTAACTGCTGATTCAACTTTTTTCAATGCATTTGTAATTGGCTTAAATTCTTTTTGTCTATCTTCTTCACCTGAAATTTCATTTATCATTGATTTTTTAAATTTATTATTCATCTCTTTTTTAATCTTTTTTAAATTTTGTAGTTTCTCATTAGTCCATTCTCTTTTTTTTTGAGTTCTTATTTTCAACAACATCTTTTTCAACTATTTTTTCCAAATCATTATCAGGAATTTTTTGATCTGAAAATGTTTCTTGTAAATCTTTTTTTAATTTTTTAACTTTAGAAATTTCTTTCTTCAAATTCTTTCGAATTTTGATAACATCCATTTTTTTTATTAAAACATGTCACCTTAAACATGAAATACGTCACGTTGAACATGAAATACGTCACGTTGAACATGAAATATATCACGTTAGACATTTAATGAATTAAAATAACTTCTATCTTTTAAATCAATCGATGCAAATCCATGTTTATGTCTCCAACATTTACGACAAAATTCTTTAAACTCTTCTAGTGTTTTATCGCTCCCAATAAGATCCTCCCATATTTTTTTAACATAATGCGAGCTTTGCTCAAACATAATTAAAAAATTTAGGTTTGTTCGTATGACTTGTAAATCAACTAAACTATAACGTTGACTAAGGTAAATACAAGAAATATTTTTTGGTCTTGATCTAACAAGATATTCTTTAATAGTCGATTGATTTTCTAAAACTCAATCATCAAAAACTACTAAACTATTTGGCTTACATTCGTCTACAGAAATTATGTTATCACAATTATCAAAAAAATAAGATTCTATGTCATTCAAATCTTTAAAAGTTTCTTGTAAATTATTATAAATTGGTTGATCTATGGATTTAGTAAAAATATATAAATTTTCTTAAGGTATCCAATATTTTGTTACCATATTCCATAATATTGTTGGTTTTCCTGATCCTGATTTTCCAAGAAGTAAACATCTTAAAGGTAATGGAAATAATGAATTAGATTGTTTATCTTCACATTTAAATGGAGTGATTGAATATTTTTTATTCATTTATTACAGATAAAACTATAACCATTTGATTTAATTTGCTTTATATACTTTTCTCTTGGAAAAAATTTAATATTCTCTATAAAATTATTTTCTCTTAAACGAATTTCCTCATTTGTAACTTGATTTGCTTTAAAAAGATTTAACATATTATTATAAAATTTATAAGTTAATCTGTATTCTACAATTCTTTCGTTTTGTTTAATAGATTTTTCCACTACTTCTATTACAGCAGATACAAGTGATAATAAAGATAAAGGTAAATAATAATAACCAGAAATACCAGACACGTTAAAGAATAATTTTGTAATTAATATTATGACACCTAATTGATAATAAAAATTATAACTTTTTCGAAAGACAAATAATTTCTTTTCCAGATATTCTTCTATTTATATGTAGTTAATGTTATATATTGTTTTTATTTGATTTATCAAGATCATTCCTTATTTGGTTTTATTCAATTTATCATGATGATTCCTAAATTGTTCAAATTTGTTATCAAAAAAATCAGTTACTAAATTTATTTGTTTTGCGTTAACAACATCCTGTTCACCTATACTCTTTTTTACGTCAGTAATTCTCCTGTTATTTACGGAAACATATTTTGGGGTAATAGTAAAAGCGCTTAACTTTTCTTCAATTTGTTTAATTTTATCCTTTAAAGAATCATCAATCGAACGTTTTGGTTTTTGATTAATAGCTTTCTCTAATTGTGATTTTGTTACAAGATCCCCACCATCTATAGCATCCTTAGCACTAACAATTCTTCTATTATTTATAGAAATATAGGTTGGAGTAATATTAAATTCATTTAATTTATCTCTATTTTTAATCTCTCATCGTAATGTTTTAAACTCATTGTAATAATAGTTTGTAATTCTTTTTTATAATTATCCAACTCATTTTTAGATTAATTTTTTAACATATCAATTTTTTCATTAATCTCAACTATGTCTGAAAATGTAATTTCTTGAACAAGACTTTCCAGCTCTAAATCAACTTCTTGTAACTCATTTGTTTTTTTGCGACAATTCTTTTAATTTTTTATTAATTTATCTTGACTTGCTCCAGATCTTCTCATTTGATCAATTTCGTGTTTTAATTTTTCTATTTCAATTTGTTTAATTTTTTTTGTTCTCTTTAACGATTTTTTTATTAACTTTAGTCTGTTTGTAACAACATTCAACTCTGCCAAGAATATCCATTTAATATAAATAATTTTTAGTATTAAATGATTATGAAACTAACAAGTAACAAATCTAAATTATACTTTCATTTTGAACATCACTTTTTAAATGATAACTTTAAAATTGGCCTTTTAGGATTTTATAGTACATATCTAATTCCAAATTTCACTGAAAAAATTAATAAAATTGGAAATATTACCATTCCACCAGGACAATATACATTTGATAATCTTAAAAAAGTTATTAATAATTTAAAATATAACGAAGTCACAAATACATTTAATTTATCAAATGAAGTTTTAGATCGACCAAGAAAATTATATCCTGTAGAAACTATAAACGTTCATTGCAATTTAGCTGATGGAATGATGGGTTATAAAGATTCCAAAGGGGGACAAAGAACACAAAGTCAAAGTCACCGTCAAAGTATATGTGTATTTAGAGGTTACACGTGTTTCGCCTTACGGCATCATCAGACCTAAATAAAATGATAACGTAGAACCACAGAAAAATTAAAACTAATGAAAAAACATACCTTAATTATGTAAACAACAACCACAACGCTCACACATTCACACGCTTGTTTACATAATTAAGGTATGTTTTTTCATTAGTTTTAATTTTTCTGTGGTTCTACGTTATCATTTTATTTAGGTCTGATGATGCCGTAAGGCGAAACACATGTAACCTCTAAATACACATATACTTTGACGGTGACTTTGACTTTGTGTTCTTTGTCCCCCTTTGGAATTAAAGATTAAGGCCCTTTGAGAATTATGGATGATTATTTTGGGTTACAAAGAGACAGACATTATATCTATGTTTAAAATAAATTCACAATTCAAGCAGCCAATAATTCATGAACCTTCAAATATACTTTATTTTCCTGTTCAACATAACTCCCTAAATAAAATAGAAGTTAAGATTTGTGATCACGATAATGAATTAATTGATTTTGGTGGAGCAGATATAACAGTTATATTGGAAATTAAATAATAACACGAGAGAGATTAATTTATCAGATATTGGAATTAATAAATAATTAAATAATATATTTATTTTTTTTTATACTAAATGGAAACGAAATCATATTGTGTCAAATGTAAAAAGAAAACTGATAATGTTAATCCTTATATTGAGAAAACTAAAAATAATAAAAAACTTTTGAAATCAAAATGTAAAATTTGTGGAACTAATAAAACGTCTTTTATAAAATCTAAATAATTTTTATATATTAAATGGAAGGTACTCACTCAACCATGTTATGTTTGTAATATGTTTTTTTGTTTTTGTGAAAACTCAATCAAACTTCATGAATTATTAAATAAATTAACATTGAAAGAACCATTGTATTGTGATGAAAAATTGGAAGATAGTCCTAAAACGAAAAGAGAAAGTTATAATGTTGATGATAGTTCTCCAATGAAGAAAAGAAAAATTTCATAGATAAATGGATTATTGTAGAAAATGTAAAAAGCAAACTAAAAGTATTGGTATACCAAAATTTATAAAAAAGAATAAAAGATGGAGAAGAATATCTATTTGTAAAATATGTAATTCAGAAAAAAATAATATTTCTAAATCTCCTGAAGATATTGAAACTCAAGAGTTATTTAAAACTGGTAGAAAAAATTTTGAAACAAGACGTTTTATTCAAAAAGGAATAGGTGATACTTGGCAAGCTGATTTATATTCCTTTTATAGACCAAAAAGAAAATTAGAAGATCATGTTTATAACTTGAGAACAAAACATCAACCAGTGGATAATGAATATAAACAAATGTTAAGAGCAAATGATGAATATAAATATATTTTAAATGTTATTGATACATTCTCTAAATTTGTGTGGGCAATTCTTTTAAAAACAAAAACTGGAGTGGAGGTTGCTGACGCTTTCGAAAAAATTTTACAAGAAAGACATCCAAAATTATTACATGTTGATAAAGGAAAGGAATTCTATAATACAGATCTTAAGAAGGTTTTAGATAAATATAATATAAAAATGTATAGTACTGGGACCGAAAATAAAACATCAATTGTTGAAAGATTTAATAGGACATTAGGAGATTAGTTGAAACCAATTCTTTATAAAAATATGAGATGGATTAATGTGTTACCAAATATTATTAAAACTTATAATAATACTTTCCACAGAACTATTAAAATGAAACCGATACAAGTGAATAAAAAAAATGAAAATAATTTATTATCAACTGTTTATAATTCTCAAATTACAAATTTAAATTCAAATTTTGAAATTAATGATAGAGAGATTATCATCATATGTAGATCAATTTAGAAATGAATTAAAAACTAATTAGACTAAAGAAATATTTACAATTTCTAAAGTTTTAACATCAAATTTAAATTATTATAAAGTTAATAATATTGACAAAGGTATTTATGAGGAAGAATTACAATTATCTAAATTATGATCTGAATTAGTTCTTTAGCAAATAACATTTTTACTAATTTACATATTGATTTTTTCTTTTCAATATACAGTGTGTCCAAAAAAGTATGCAACATATGGGAAACTTTTTTATTATTGGTTTCTCAGAAAATGTTATTCTTGGTAAAAGTTGGTGCTTGCCCTAAAACAGTAAATGAGTATTTCAAATTTTCCATACTGCTTTTAATGCGGGCGCAAATGTCATTTTTCCGAAATCGCGTCAAGAGTAAAGTACGTTAATTTATGAAGATACAGCAAAATCTTATAAGGACAAGTTCTTTCAAATTAAAAAGTAATCTAAATATGAAATTTGAGTTAAGTACATTAACTTTTGATTTTTCTTTTTTTTTCTCGATTTTTTCTTAAACGTTACGCCACTGGAGAATTTTTTGTTCTTTTGTTATTAGTATACTTGCCAAGTAACTTCAAAATTTATTTAAGATAGAAATTAGTTACATAGTTGCATAATGTTGCAGTTTTTCCAGAGATAATAGCCAGATTAGGTATCAGTGTGTTGCAAACACATTTAAACACTTTTGATTCAAAATTTTTTCCACTCAAAATCATGAATAGACCCAACTCTTTTCATTTCATGTAAAACAACTAATAATTTATTTATCTTTTGCACCGATGAGTAAAATATGCCCAAGTATCCTAAAAAGCCATTTAAAATATTTGGTCTTGAAGAGTAGGCCATGCATTTGGAATAAAAACAAATAAATAGCAATAATTTTACTTCGCTCTGACATATGAAATTAATTATTATTGAGTGAGTCATTCCAATTCTATTTTGTAATAATTATTGTGGACAATTATTTTGGACCAAAATTATTTAAATTTGTTTAAGACACAATGATACTTAAACTGGCCTTTATCTCTGTAAAAACTGAAACATTATGCAACTATGTAACTAATGTCTACTATAAATAAATTTTGAAGTTGCTTGGCAAGTACACTAATAACAAAAGAACAAAGAATTCACCGATGGCGTAACGATTGAGAAAAAAATCGAGATTAGATTACTTTTTTAATTTGGAAGAACTTTTCCTTATAAGATTTTGCTGTATCTTTATAAATTAAGGTACTTTACTCTTGACGCGATTTCGGAAAAATGACATTTACGTCCGCACTAAAAGCAGTACGTAAATTTTGAAATACTCGTTTACTGTTTTAGGGCAAGCACCAACTTTTATGAAGAATAAAATTTTCTGAGAATCCAATAATAAAGAAGTTTCCCATATGTTGCATACTTTTTTGGACACACTGTATATTAGTTCGTTTTTTAAATTAATTTTTTTGATAATTTCTGGCCTTTGATATTCTTTTAATTTGTTATCTATAATTGGTAATTTAGAAAATAATACTGCCTCGTTCAAAATATATTCATTATTTATTTTATAAATGTTAATTGTTTTATCATAATTTATATCATAGGTATATATATTTTAATGTCTTGATTTACTTAATGAAATATTACATTCAGTTAATTTACATAATTTTATAAAATCGATTTCCTTATCACCTTTTAAAAATAACCTATAGATAATTAAAAGTATTTTGTTTGAACATTCATCTTTTAAACAATTTAATAATGAAGGTAAAGATTTGTTTTCGTTAGATTTATGAAAACCATATTTATCTAAATCGTATATTGATTTATTTATATATTTATTAGTATATAAGTTTCCGATCTTCTCATCTATTTTTGCATCACTCGTTTTATTAATCCTTGCAATGATTTTATTTTCTTCACGAGTAAATATTTCGTTTGCTCCTTTGTATAAGATTTTAGGAACATTGTCGTTGTTCTTTCGAAAATTTAGTTTTGATAAATATTTTTTAAATTCAATTATTTTAATATCTTGATTAAGCCTAATCTTTTTAGTCGATTTTTCTTTTGTGTACCCCCACGGTTTTGTATCAAAATCATTTTCTATTATTCTTTTATCATATTTTAATTCAAATTTCTTTGTAACATCTTTCTTGGTAACAATAGTTTTAGTTTTTGTATCTCTGACTATCATGTCATATTTTAATTCAATATCATTTAAATCTCTATTTAAAATGTTTTCTAAACCGTTTTCGTTCAATTTTTTAGAATTCTCATAATTTAATATAAATCCTTTAATTTTTAATACTTCTTTTCCTTTATTTGTTTTATAAAAAATAACTTTTAGGTCATGTTGATAACCATTTTTCTATCCATACATTATCACCTAATTCATCAGTCCATTCGCCAAGCAAACAGCCTGTTTTTACTGTATTTTTTCCATTATCTATATAAACGATTGAATCTGTATCATAATATACAACTACTTCTCCAAATTGATCCATCATCTTATATAATCGTAATCTCGCATGAGAAGTAGTAAATGTTGCTATATGAATATTATTGTTATTAGAATTTTCTACATAAACATCTTTATATTTGAATGTAACTTGAATCATGTTTTCTCCTAAAAATATACAATTGGAAATTTCAATTTTATCATCTAATAACAATTCATACCATCTTGAAAAATCTGTAACATATTCTGTTTGACTTAAATTTTGTCTTTGACCAAATTTTCCCCAAAACGAAACTAGACATAATTTTGCAACTGCTCGTCTTCCTGGATTACTTTCTATATTATTTGAATTCATATCTATATTATATTTTTCATTTACAGTTCTAATATATTCTTCTTTGTTTTTATAATCTTGCTCCCACGGACTGTTTTCCAATTTAATTTTCATAAAATCTCGGACATATTCTTTTAACAATTGTTTACTTTTCTTTTCAAAATGAAGTACTTCATATATTTCTTTCAAAATATATTCCTTTTCCAAAGCTTTCTTTATTTCCATAGTTGTCCAAGTTCCTATTAAACATCTTTCTTCCTCAGAATGATTACATTTTATTAAATTGAGCAAAATTTACCTACATAATAAGAATAATAGTTTTTCTTCTTTTATAGGTAATACAGGATGATATAAATTTTTAGGAGGTAATATTTTACATTTTATAGAGCCAAACCAATTTTTTTCATATTTCTTTGGATTTAAAATTATTTTTGCATGACCTACTAGATATGTATCATAATAATTTACTGTTGGATATAAACTACAAATATCAATATATTTTTTTTTCCTATTACTTTTAATTTAGTTGCATTAGTTCTTCTTCCATAGAAAGCATCTCTTGGATTTATTTTTTCTATGATTTCGAGTTGATTTCTTTTATATTCTCTACTTGAGACCCAATCACATCCCCAAATTTCTATAAGATTGTATCCGTTATTTCTAATTTGATTTGACCTTTCTTTGGTTTTTTCATATAAATCTTCCATTGAATTTTTATTTACATCATTTATTGTATCATTTTTATAACATTTTTTACAACCGTGCCAAAAACAACCATGATATTGATATACAGTTTTAGTTTTTTCATCATAACCATCAACTTTATTTCCACATATTTTTATTTCTCCTCCGTTTAAACCGTGTTGAATATTTTCATTATTAAAAGATTTTAACCAAGATATAGATCCTTTACTAAATGCTTCCTTTTTATCTTCTTTAATTACTCCTATAGTATTTTCTTTTAAATATCTTGAGCTATAGATAGCCATGCAAACACTAGCAATAGTTAGATATTGAAATGGATCTATATTTGCAATTTCTAAAAACTGTTTTCTCAATTCCAAACATCCTCTTCTCAAAATATCAACATCTGAATTACAGTATCCTAATCCTTTTTTTAAATTAAATCTGTAATTTTCTAGTCTCTTCTGTTTGTGCCACTTTAAAAATTCTTCTCTTTGTTTTTCTTTCATTGTATTAACACCATAATATTTGGTATCTATAATTGGACCAATATATTTTTGATTTTCAGGTATATTAAAGAAATGAGAATAATATCCCTTGTTTAATTCATTTAAACCAAATGTTTTTGGAAAACTTGCTAAAGCACCTGATACAAAATTACTGGAATCGATAATTTTTATCCCATTCACTTCTAACATCATTTATTTGGAACCGTTATAAATTGTATATGGTTTTAACCCATTGTTAATACAATGTTCTAGAATAAAATATGAATCATAGGCTTTAGAGTTATGAGCTATTAATCTATATCCTTTATAATTTTTATTAATAACTCTATTACAAAAATCTTAAGTATTATAAAATTTCATAGTCTCCGTTGAAACTATGACAGATCAAATTTGGAATATGAGTTCCAGTATTTTGTTGTGCTTCAAAATCAAACGATAAATATTTGTCTGAATAAGTACATCCTTTTAACTTTTCATTTCCTTTTCTATTACATACACATGCTTCTAAACATAATCCTCCTTTTTGATTTATTTGTTCATAAAACACTCATGAGTGTTTTCTTTGACATATTCAGAACAATTTTTACAAACAAAATATCCACAATAGTGTTTATTAATTCTTTTTAATATATTATTACATTGTCTACATTTATAAATTTCCTTACAAACTTGATCATGATTTTCTAAACATTCCTCATTATAACAGTATCTATTCCTTTTTTTACAATAAATTTTATTTATTATCATATGTTCTGATTTCATACATTACGTACATGTTTTTGATTTTTCTTTACAAGTGTGTCTATCTTTATTTTCATATTTTGTATCGCAAAGTTTGCAATAATAACTACAGGCATAAAAACCTGTTAAACTGTTAATAACATCAAAATGATTTCTATTTTTATATAAATAAATTTTAGTTTCTTTTTCTTTTCCTTTATAAATAATAGAGTTGAAATTTTCTACACAAACAACATTTATTTGAATGTTTAATGTCTTTTCAATCTCTCTTATATCTTTCAAGTTAAAAGCATCTTCATAATGTCTATGCATTCTATTACGTAGCGGTTTAGCCAATCGTTCTTGCAATTTTTTACCCCTTCTTATATATACAATCTCATTTTCTGTTAATTCTTTTTCCATAATAACATTTGTTTCATAAGTTAATGCTGTGATTACTGCTCTTGGACAGCATAAATTATCATTATTTTTTATTGTTGTTATGGATCTTTTGGTCCATCTATCTTCGGTTATATAAATATCTTTTCCCCTTTACCACCTCTGGGTATATTAACAACTAGAAAATCAAATCTACAACCCTCAATATTAATTTCTTCATTAGAGGTTATAATATTAGCAAAATGATTCGTGAGATTTTCAGCATTAACATTTTTAGATAATTTTGTAGATATAGGATGATAAAGATTGTCATGTAAAATGGTAACACTCATTAAATCACCTTTGTGAAAAGTCATTTCATTTTTAACCTTCTTAATCATATTGTGTACACTTTTTTTAAACAAATCTATGGTCTCACTTTTATCAGATATTTTGTTTAATTTATCAGACATCTTATTATTAAATCTAATTTCAAATTGGTTTTGATGAGTACTAAATTTTCTACTATATCTTTCTCGCCCTGTATTAATAATACTGAATATTTCGTCCCGAAATTCTTTTTGTTTCTCAAATAATTCATCATGAAACTTTTTATAAGGATTTTGATCTTTTTTTCATTTGAAAATAAATCATCATGAAACTTTTTATAAGGATTTTAATCTTTTTTTTCATTTGAAAATAAATCATCTGCAAAATTAAATTCTTTAAGAAATGATTTTGATCCTTTTTTTATTATTCGTTCAATCTCTTTTGTAATTATAATTTCTGCTAATTCATATTTTTTATAATAAATATATTTTCTCGATAATCTAATATTATAATTTTTAGCATAGCTATATGCTGGCTTTTTGTGGCTATTAGAAAACTGTTCTATTACTTTTCTTAAACTTTCATTCCGTCGTTCATGACTTAATGATTCTATTTTTTCTTTTTCCATTTTTATATTTATTAGAAAAAAAATTTATGAAAATTGCTTTAAATGTCGGTTTTGATTTTTTACCTTTTATTTAATAAGAAAACATTTTTATTTTGAACTACCTTTTTCTTATGATATTGTTCTCTATTATAATCATTTACACATTTTTTGCACGATAACGCGTGTTTGTACAATGACTTTTCGTTTTCATAAAATAAATCGATGTTTTTAATTTCTTTACATTGCGAACACTTTTTGGTTAAGTGTTCATCCGTTCTTGAATAATGAATTTTTGTGTCTAAATGTTTTTTCATAACCTTTTTAAATATGTATCGTCCACAATCACAGAGAATCTTTTCAAGATATTTATCTTGATTTTTTTCATAATCTTTTCTATATTTTTCATAAGTATAAGTATTTTTAGTATATTCTTTCCCATATGCACGACAACAAGTTTTACACCAGGATGAATGACACCATGATGAATGAATCTTTCACATGTTTTTGTATATAAAAATGATTTATATCTTTTTCTTCTAAACATTTTACACATGTTTTCACATCCATTTAATAGGAATAAATTTAGTTAATAATATTTATTTATTTCATTCATTTCAAAATAATTATGATTTCTAATGAAATTCATAAAAATTCTTTATAATTTTTTGTATATAAACAAAGATCTATAAAAATGGGTGTCGTTGATATTAATTATTTATTAAATATTTGTCCTATATCTCGTAATATCACAAAATATTTAGATTTAACTGATATAATAAATATATATGATGTAACAAAAGATACAATTTATTTTTGTAATTCAAAACTCACAGAATCAGATTGGTGTGATATTTCTTACAATCCAAAACTATCAGAAGATTTTATTAGAGAATTCCAGGATAAAGTTGATTGGGATTATATTTCTTTCAGACAAAACCTATCAGAAGATTTTATTAGAGAATTCCGGAATAAAGTTGATTGGATTTATATTTCTAGCGAACAAAAACTAACAGAAGATTTTATTAGAGAATTCCAGGATAAAGTTGATTGTTTTTTTATTTCTCGCGAACAAAAACTAACAGAAGATTTTATTAGAGAATTCCAGGATAAAGTTGATTGGTATTTTATTTCTCGTGAACAAAAACTAACAGAAGATTGTATTAGAGAATTCCAGGATAAAGTTGATTGGTATTTTATTTCTCGCGATCAAAAACTAACAGAAGATTTTATTAGAGAATTCCAGAATAAAGTTGCTTTAAATAATTCTGTTTCTGACGTTGATTTGGATACTGACTCTGATTATAATAGTTCTGATAGTGAAAACGTGATATATTTATAAAATATAGTATTGATAAATAATTAAATTTTTTGTATTAAATAATAGATGATTGGAAAAACAAATTAAACCTCTGTGGGAATTCAATCGAAAACAAAAGACTATCCGATTTAAAAATCGACAAACCTTATCACACTTCAAATTTTGAAATTACTAATACTAAATATGGGGAGAAATTATCAGTTATTTTAAATAATGAATTTAAAATTATTTTACCTAACAAATTTTCGAATCTGGTAAAAAATGAAAACGATCTTTATGATTTGAATTGTAAAAATTATAATCTAATTTACAAACGTTTAAAAAAATCAGGTGATTACTCTTTTCATCAGATTGTATTTGTATAAATATGATTTTAAATTATTTTTTAAGTTTAATTTTATTGTGGAAAAAAATTCTCTTGTAAATGGAGGTTTATAAAATAATAACGAATGTGGATATTAATTTTCATAAAATGTCAAGGTATCTCCTTCCCACGCCCACCCGGATTACCTACTACTTAACTCAAGCTAAACAAAAAAAAATTGAGAGGTAGTGAGGGAGTGAGAGAGGGGAGAGGTGGAATTAGGACAGAGCCCGCCCATTCTCAACACAAACCTATAAAAGCGACTGAAGCGTTCATTCGCGCACAAGCTGTTCTTTCATGGGTCGCTAAATTTTAGAAATGAGTTCTGATTCATCCAGTGTCCCAAATCTTGAAAACCAACCCATTAGAAATCGTCGTGAAAGTGCAAAAGTGAACATTTTATCAAATATTTATATTTCGGCAATTTTAAGTGAAAGATCTAAAAATTTTCAAGATTTGGTAGAAAGTATGATGTTCAATAATATTTCTAATAATTTATTAAATCATCAAGGACGTACCAATCATTAAAACGAAGGAAATATTGTTGGAATTCTTCAGACACTAATAACTGGTTTTGAAAATAATAGTATTGTTTTGGAAAACAATTATGGAGAAAATAGTGAAGAATATGATATTTCATCACAAGTTTTAAATTATATGAAAATAGAAAGATTATTTGGGAATATTTCAATCTGAAAAAGTCACACATTAAAATCCAAATCAAACTATTTCTCGTTACATATTTTGCCCAATACAAAGAATGATTCTTCTACCGATAGTAATTTAATAGTTTCCTGCGGGCAAGTTAGTCTTACTCGCTCTAACGGTAGCGATTATGCAATTTTTTGCGGGAAGAAAAGTCCACTTTAAGCTTCCACTTCGTCACTAACGAATATTGTAATAAATAATGTTAAAAATGAAATAACTGAAAATAGTAATGTTCAAAATTATATTTTACGAAATTAATGTGATGGATACGTGACGTTGTATTTAGATATAGTTACCTTGCTCTGATAAATAAGTAAAATACAACCGATAATGCTGCGTAAGCACGGGTTGTGTAAACAACGGGGACCGAAGCGCCTTGGCCACCCAGAACGATGATTTTAATATAGTCTTAAAATAGTCGACGCATAATCTGTATACAGACGTACAAGAGTCTTATAGACTTAGTCTCATATTAGTGTAATATGTAGTCTAGTTTTTATGGCACAGTAGCGTTCTTTCTGGTATGACACGCGAACCCTAATACTATTAGTACATGACACATCACATGGCGATCCTTCCAGTCCATTCAAGAAAGTTGTGAAAGTGTATAGTGCCTTCAGCAAGATCGGATCCAGTCAGAGCAAATAAGAGGTGATTATAAGCCAGGCAGGCAATAGTGGCGGCATCTCTCAGGACGTGGCAATGGCAAAACTGAAAGTAGGTGAAATTTTGGTTTGCAGTGTGCATGATAGCGCTGTTAGTATTCATCTATAGGCGCGTCTATAAGGCGATTGAGAAGGTTCGACGCGAGATTACGAGGAGCCAAGAATTCGTTTAAGAAGGCCGCAGAAGGAAGAACATCGAAGGAAAAAAATATGTAAGTGACTGTTGTAATGTAAATTGTTTTAAATGAGTGATAGTATTAAGGAACTTTATAATATTACAAAAAAAAATACGAAATCGTCAGGAAGGAAGCTAGAGAACGTAGAGAAAATTTAGAAAGAAGTAGAAAGTTGCTAGAGCAGTTATAATTTGTCAGAAAGAGAGTTTCATATGCTAAAAAATACAGAGAGCAGTTTGGAAATCCGTGAGGTTGCAGCCCAATATCACGAGGATATAGAGAAATTTCCACAGTAGGAATATATGAACATGATGGTGCTTCCAGGATCAAAATATTCCGGAAGTAAACTCTCCGGGCGGTGATACTGCGGAATTTTTACCTGAAGGTAGAAAAGTTAACAGAATTCCAAGCTAGGATTTAAAAATCCTTGATTCCAAGTATATGAGTTTAGTGAAAGGCTCGATAAAATTTTGGATCGGATCAATACGGAGCCATTAAACAGGGAAGAAAAGGTTTCAATTGAAAAAAATTGTGCCAAATATGCGGATGTTTTTCATCTGGAAGGGGATTATTTGTCGGTTAATAATCTGTATCGGCAAAGAATCGGCCTAAATGAAGGTGCCGATCCGATTTTTGCAAAACCTTATAGGTTGCCCCATGGTCAAGGGAACGAAATTCACTCTCGGCTAAACAAAATGTTGCAAGACGAAATTATTGAGGAGGCCAGATTTAACCTTTACTCATTGTCCCTAAAAA
>JAEQML010058152.1:0-30722 GCA_016904865.1 Pissodes strobi | reverse complement strand
CCGAACTTTTTTCAGACGTTGATTGTCAATCAAGTTTTAGTTTTTCCCAGTATTTGCCGCGGTCCATAATTTAAAATTATATTTTTTCAAAGCTATTTAATGGTGTTTCTCAGACGAGGTCTCTACGGAGAACGGTAATGTATCCTTATATCAATTTTTTGGAATATACCTATAGCGTAAACCCCAAGCAAATATTTGTACACCCGATTACAAAAAGTCTGACCTCCTTTCTGTTGAAATGCATGGAAAAGATACTCGACGTGCACATCAGAACGGGTGCACTTGGTGAGTATCCACTGAATGCTCACCAATATGCGTATCAGACCGGCAAATCTACAGAACTAGCACTAAACAACCTTGTCGGGAACATAACACAAGCGTTAGAAAGCAAGACTATCGCGATGTGTGTGTTCTTAGACATCGAAGGAGCATTCAATAATGCATTACCAAACTCCTTATACACAGCATTAGCTGAAAAAGGGGTTGAACCACAAATAAGGAACTGGATCGGAAGTATGTTAAACTGCAGAGTGGGCACAACAACCCTACAGGGGGAGAGCTACAGATTCAGGGCTGTTAGGGAGTGTCCGCAGGGCGAGGTTTTGTCGCCCCTTCTGTGGTCTCTCCTGATGGATGGTTTGCTGGCGGTCCTCTCGCTGTGGGATGTGTAGGTGCAGGCATATGCGGATGATCTAGTAATACTGATAAGAAGCAACTTGCAAAGAACTATTTCAGAGGATCTGCAAGAGGTGCTGACCGTGGTCTATGACTGGTGTGAAAGGGAGCAACTATCTGTGAACCCACACAAAACAGTTATAGTACCATTCACAAGGAAGAAAAGGCTGGAAGACCTAAGACCACCTTCACTCAAAGGAGAAACTATCCCATTTGCGAATACAGTTAAGTATCTGGGAATTACCTTAGATAAAACACTTAACTGGAATGCGCATCTGGATAAAATTGCCGCAAAGGCGAAACTGTCATTATGGACCTGCAGACGCATTTGCGGCAAAACATGTGGCATACATCCCAAACAAATGCACTGACTCTATATCGCGGTCATAAGACCAATGATAACATATGGGGCAGTAGCTTGGTACTCTAAGAGCTTACAGAGCTCCGCGAGAATCAAATTATCTACCTTACAAAGACAAGCGTGTCTGGCAATTAGTGCCGCTTTCGGCACGACACCCACGGCAGCGCTTGAGTGTCTTCTAAATCTACCACCTCTTCAAATAGTACTGGAGAAGGAGGCTAGATGGGCGACGTATAGATTGACACAGGCGGTGATCAACAATCCGCAGGCGATCAACATGGGGCCCAACAGGCTGGAAAATGCCAATGAGCAGGACAGTGTGTTGGGTCTACCATCAGATGTTATGCCTACCAAAACCACCTATTACCATGCCTATGACGTCCTCCTACCAGAGAGGAACGAATGGGCGAAGGACTCTGAAAATCTGAGAAGAACAGAGAATAGTTGGTTCACTGACGGCTCCAAGACCAATGATGGTACGGGAGCTGCTGCATGGAACAAAAATGGTTAGGTTGAGCTTAAATGTTCCCTAGGCAAACATGCAACCATTTTTCAGGCTGAAGTTAAGGCCATTGATATGACTGCACAGTGGCTCATCGATAGAAACTGGAAAGGCAAGTCAATCAAAATTTTCTCGGACAGTCAAGCAGCTCTAAAAGCTCTTGATTCTAGCCGTTGTTTATCCATGATAGTATGGAACTGCCAGGAACTACTCACCAAACTAGGGAGAGAGAACAAACTTACATTGATCTGCATACCTGGACATACAGGATATGAAGGAAACGAAAAAGCTGATGCTCTTGCGAAGCAGGCGGCCGCAACGGACTTCATAGGACCAGAACCAGTACTGGGAATAGCTTATAACATAGCTAAAGAAGCCCTCTCCAGGTGGACACAAAATCAATTTGTAGCTAATTGGAGAGAGTTACCAGGCCTAACTCATTCAAAGTTGGCGGTGAATCTGCCATCAGGAATGAGAACCGGACAGCTTCTTCAACTTGGCCGGCAGCAGGTACAGGCTGTAGTTGGCATGCACACTGGCCACTGTCGGCTAAGAAGCCACATGAACAAGATAGGGCTCTCCGAAGAAACGGAATGCCGCTTGTGCTTGGAGGACGAAGAAACAATGGAGCATGTGCATATGCCACTGTCCAGCAATGGAAAGAACCAGACAAACAGTCTTTGGAAATACTCAAATCACACTTGCAGATTTGAAAACTATCCACCCCACAACGCTGTTCGATTTCTTGAAATGGATCGAGCCTCTGGCATAGTGGAAACACAGATGTGAGCCACAATAGACCAAGGGTCGCAGTGGAGGGTCCTATTTGGACCCACTCACGTGTACAAATACAATACACAAAACCGTATACACGGATTTTACGGTAGATATAAAACAATTCACAGATTACACACGATTTTATAAAATTATACGGATTATACATGGAGGGTATAGTTTTCGCGCAAAATTACAGGCGACTATAGAGGTCATTTCTGACTGAATTTCTATTTTATATACATGATGACCCATTAGTTATTACAAACGAAGATTAGTTTTTATAGCCTATCTACCATCTTCATTTATAATGGCCCCCTATAACTGTTGTTTTTCGCATTAGAAAAAATGTTTGAATGCAACAGTTGTTGTTATCACAAAAAATTTCCATATAATTTTTTGCGATTTTCTCCATCTTTCAGTTTAACACCGATTTTCTCGTATTTTCCGATTTCGTACGAAAAATTGTTATATTATATAACTTTTCTATAGTAGAGATCACGAGGTTTACGAATCTGAGATTGATTTCTTTAAGAGAAAAACGTTGACTGGCACGTACGCATAGTTTTTTTTAACCGGATATTTAAAAAACTACCAATTCGGTATTTACAATCAGATCGATGCGATTTTTTGGTATGTTTTTTTTGTTCATATCTCCCCTCTTAAATGTTTGCATATGGCGCACTAGTTTGGTGGCCACGATCAGGAAAAATAACAGCTCAAGCCAAAATATCCCGCCTCCAAAATTTAGCAGGCACAGCTATCACTGGAGCAATGAAAAACACTTCCGCCAAGGCAGTGGATGTACTTTTAACCGCAGTACGCTTGAACTCCACGGGTACGTGGAGGCAGTGGCGTGCAGTGCCATTTAGGAGAGGGTAGCCAACATAATAGAAAATGATACAGAAGGAGGCTGCAGGCGCCGCCGTAGGTAATTTTTTTTTTCAGGTGCCAAGCCCAAAAACATCCATTTTGAGGCTCCAAAAAATGTAGGCATAAAGGCTTTTCAATTCGAGTGTCGCCAAAACTCTGCAAAGAAAACGCGTTGTAAATGGTTAGTGGACTGGCCTTGTTTTTCTGAGACATTTGACACATTATTTAAATGAATATACCCACGTTTACTCTACAATTTACTTCTTCACCAAAGAGTACGCATAGCCAACAATACATTTTAATTTTATGACGACACCTGCAGAGCCACTAATAATTGTCATGGATTTTTTTTTATTAAAATATCGAGGTTTTCTTTCTAACCAACAAAACTAACCCACAAAGAAAACAACAATCCCTTGTATAGGTACTAAACTAACTAAACTTTCAAAACTATAACTAAAAGCGCAGGGCGTCAAATCCCAATCTTACACAAGAATAGGGCACATGGAAAAGGGAACCTGAGATTATTCTTATTTATGGCTGGTCAATACCGGTGTTGTATTATCGGGTTTCAGTTTCTTGCAAACAAAATGCATGGCCTTATTAATACCCAGATATCGAAATATTAATAAATTTAGGGATGCCCCCTGTACTGTAATTTTAAACATTATTAAATAATAAAGCTTTCTTAACCAAACCCTGTAATGATGTAACCGGTAATCGCTTTCAAACCAATTACTAAAGCGCAAAAAACCAATATGATCCTTGGTAAAAAAGCATGTCTATCAAATCAAAATATTAATTAAAGAGAGCACATTTTGGCAACAGCACTTATCGTTGCGTCGCGTCGCGTCGGCCCGGACCATCTTCGCATGCTTTGTCTCTTTTCTTTTTATGTAACGTTTCATTTGGCTGCCTTTTTTCAAGCACTGCTTTTCGCTTCCATAGTAAATCCAGTATTGACGGTATAAATGCATGCCTTCGGTTTGTTATGGAATGCTTTTTAGCGGATTGCCGTCGGAGAATATTATTTCGTTTAATATAGGTAGCGTAATATGAGTGGTAGACTGTGATGTTTTTCTATAATATAATTAATATTTTAATTGACGCTTAAGATAAGCTTCTTAAATTTGGATTATACTTATTACTAAAATTATAATTTATATTATCGGGATTAAAATTAAATGGGAAAATATAAAAAATTTCAAAACATCAGGGTAGGCAATGCATTTGTGCTTTCATTGTGTGCACGCCACTGCGTGGAGGGTAGAACGCTGGGGACCTCGACACGGGATAGTTATAAACGAGGCATACCACATACAACCAGCTATGAGAGTGAACACAGACCTTGTCGTCAGAAATTAATTTTAGACGGTTGAAAATCGACTAGTCTCAATAGATGATCTGTCACAAACTTATGACATCCACATCTACACGGCCGGATCAAAAAGAATCTCAGGAGCTGGCGCAGGTGTTTATATACCCGAGCTCGACATACAAATGCAGATACCGCTAGGTAATCTCAGCACCATATTCCCAGCCGAACTGTGTGGCTTAACGATGGATGCTGGAAAAGTGACGGAGAAGCAAATCACAAACAAAGATATACTTACTGCTCGTCACGGACAGCAAGGCAGTTGTACAAACACTCAACAACATGGAGACGGGAAACTTGATGGTTAGGGAGTGCATAAAATCACTATACCAAATATCTGCAGAAAACAGAATAACCATCGCCTGAAAAAAAGGGCACAACGGGAACCTTGGTAATGAAAGAGCAGACACTTTTGCCAAGAAAGCATCTTGTGAAAAACAATTGGTCCAGAACCAATACGACCAATCACTATGGCCACCCACTCTTCGCGAACAAATTAAAAAAAAAAACAGCAATTCGAATGGAGTCTTAGGTGGAAAACGGCAGAAGTGCATCGCCACTCCAAAGGAACACTAACAGGTCCTCGTAAATGCAAAACTAGATATTTTCTAAAACCATCAAGGAAAAACTTGAAAATAATGACAGAAATACTTACCGGTCATTGCCTAAATGACCATCTGCACACGATAGGTGTCGTTGACGACTCCTTATGCAGAGAATGCTTAGAGGACGACGAGACGGCAGAACACATTCTGTGCGTCTGTCCCATTCTCGCTAGACAAAGACATACTCATCTGAAGAAACAATGGCCAACGATGGCCGACATAAAGAGATGCGATTCAAGTCGCATACAAAGCTACATCAACCCCGTAGGACTGCTGGATTTGGATATCCTTTCTGGGAGCACAATGGGCTCGCTCAAGTGGCCTAAGTTCTCAAGTGGCTGGCATATTTATGCCTCATCACCCTTATCCGTATCCGTCTCTCTTTTATTTGTGCGAAAGTTTGGTTGCTCCAGATTATTTGGTTTTCTTGTAATAAAATATTAAGTGGTGTCTTGTCGAAACTCGAAATGGTGATTAGCTCATTCTGTATAAAGGGTATCATGATTTGCATTTAAAAATCCTTTATCCTTTACAATCATACGCCACTATGCTATATTAGTCGCTCCTGATTGATGTGGATTAACGTCACTTTCACTTTATCTACGGTTCAGTCACCAGTCAGTTTTTTCCAGCAGGTCTAGATGGTCAGATTCTGTGCTTGCAATACGGACGGCACGCGTTCAGTTCCCGTCGGGAGCAATACATGTTCTCTTTATTTTTAAAGGTTATATTTGTTTCTTTTTGTAAATTTCAGTTAGTTTCAGTTAGTTTTGTCTGGTCGCACCCGGAGCGACCGAAGCGAGCGGAGGGCCATGCGTGGAGAGTTAACTGTTCTCTAAAGTGACGTTACCCATCAATCAGAAGCGGCTAATATAGCATAGTGGCGTAGGACTGTAAAGCATCTTATTATGCTCATGATTTCCAAGTTGTTTTCGAATAGAGTTTTTAGCATAACTTCTCGTCAAATCATCAGCTTTCTAAAAAAAAAGTTACCTTTCGAGAGAAAAAAACAAAAACGTTAATTTAGATATCGATGTTTTACAATTTTCCATGAAAAGTCAATTTTCACGACATTTTCAAAACAGGGACGCATTTAGAGAGTTTTTTTCCTAGCAATACCCTATCGAACTCTCGTCTCAGTTTTTCGATCCTCGCTAGGACGACCCAAAGTGACTCTTTATCATTTTTGGTAATGTTCGCATACCATTATCTTCGATTAGCATATGGGCCTGAAGCTCTGTCCAGTTTTAGCTGATGTATTTCAGTGAGTCTTCTCTCAGTTGTTTGTGGTGGCTTTGTAGACCTCCCTGCACTAAAAAGAACACTACCATCACCAAAAAGTCCTGATCTTGTAAAAACCCTGTTCTCGGAAGTAGATTCGGCTGTAGTATTTTTATCGACACTATTTCGTCGGTCCAACGTTCTGTCACCACTTTCATGCATACTGTCACTCTCAGTAGTGCACTGTGGTTCACAGCCCTTATATCGCTATGTCAAAAATTAAATTTTAACCATAATTTGAATAAATCCACCTTTGAGAAGATTTGCTAAGTTCATACCTAATAATATAGTGACGTGCGAAAAATTTTAATAGGGTATTTTAAACGCAGTGGCATGTTAAAATTAAATAATTTAGTACCTAATGATGAAGTTAATAAAAAAAATGTTTTATCGGAATACTAATTTGTAAACAATATTTTTATTTACCAGCATCATAATAGAAAAACATAAAGAGAACTTTGCTTAAAAAAAAACCACTAAAAGCGAACTCTTAATAACAATAAATAATAAGATAGAAAAGATTCCAAAATTAGTGATACTCATTCATCGTTAAATATTTTGCATCTTTTGACAGAAATTATAAATTTTTTTGGGAAGTGTTGGGGAAACACACCAACATGTGTATTAACTTATCGTTTTCACCGTATAGTTTGGTGAAAACAACCTGTATGTTCGTAGAATGATTGAGCCATAATTAAATTCCGAATAGATTTATTTCACCCCAGGTAAACAGCAATTTGTGCATTTAAAGCATTGTATTTCAGTTACTCCGTAGTCCGAACCTGGATTGTCGGTAGAATAGATGAATCTAGGACTGTTTTTCGAATGACAATTTTCCGAAAGACAGTTCTTCGAAGGACAGTTTTTCGAATGGACAATTATTCGAATGGATAATTATTCGAACGGATAGTTTTTCGAAAATAATAAATTAGAGAAAACATAAAGATAATTTTAACGTAATTTAATTATTATTAGGGCTTTGCATGGCCCTCCGCTCGCTTCGCTCGCTACGGGGGCTCAACGAGAACTAACCAATACTAATCCAAGGCTAACCCAAACTAACCCATAATTAGGAAAAAAAGGTAAATTAATAAAAAAACAATAAGCAAAACATCTGTCGCGACCGACGGAAATCGAAACCGCAGCGCCGGAATGACAGGCAAGAACGCTATCTTCTACACCACCGAGGTGTTGCAGAAACTTTGCTAAAACGGTAAAAGGGATTAACCCAAACTAAATTAAAGATTCGAAAAATGGTCCATTCGAAGAATTACACATTCGAAAAATTGTCCATTCGAAGAAATGTCGTTCGAATAATTGTCATTCGAAAAACCATCCGATTTCGCTGGAAAGCCAGTTGTCATTCTCCGTCAAGGAAACCGTTTTTAAACGTTTAAACTTAATATATCTTTGTCTCCGTCAATATTGTGTGAACAACATAATGTCAAATAAGGAAAGAACGTGTTTCTACCCTCTCAAATACATCCGCGTCCGCGCAATTATCGCTCTATTCTCCCTCCGCGCAGGTAGGAAAAATTCAATTTAGTGCCTTACAAACACTCAAGCGTGAAGCATCGGTCCAGTCATCGCCCCGCTTGAGTTTTGGCGACAAGAACATCTACCCAGTCGTAGCTCTGTTTGAGGCCAAGATATTTAGTCGTTTTCTCATTTTGTTTGCACATATATTTAGAAAATATCTTCTGTACTCTGTTCTCCTTGTCCAAGCTTGGATAAGGAACTCTTGTGGGCGTTTTTACCCATTGTCTCAAGACAGAAAAACGGTAGCGTCCCTCCTGTTGATGAAGATTTGAAAAAGGTAAAATGGCGGTTGGAGAATTGTAGTTAAACAAATCTGTCCCTGTACTCGAGATTCGAATCAAATGTTCGAAGATTCATATCCCTGGTAAAGTTAATTTGAGAAAATTGCAGAAGCAAAGTAACAAGGTATTTTGTGTGACCGAAAAGGCAGTTGGTTGAATTAAAAGAACGTTGATTAGATTCAGTAAAGAAAGAAGTTGATGTTAAATTAAATAATAAAATTTTGTTAGATATATGTCAAAGGATGAATGCTTGAAAGTAGTTAAAAAATCAGTTTCAGGTCGTTTTTTATTCAATGCAAATTAAATCTTGCATTATTGAAGTACCTTATATCGAGAATACATGTTTCAATTCACACCCTATAAATACAACTCCACCAATCTATTTTTATACAGTCAACTAATTAAAGTGGTTAATTATACAGTTAATTACCACCGTCTCGTTTGTGGTGATAAATGATTTAAAAATTAATTGTTTATTCCGACCAGAAAGTTTTCCCAGCTCCTGAGATATCTGGATCTGAGGTTAAGAGTAATCTCTTCATAAGGTCTAAATTAGTGTGTTCCCTATACTGTTTTTCCTGTATGGTTTAGTCTAAACTTTTTGATATCCTTGTTTTTTGCTTCCGCAGCTTCTTCATATAGTTCGCCAATCGACAGAATACAATTGCTTCTAACTTCAGATCCATGAATAAGTGTTTTATGAATGGAAGCTTGAAGGCGGTACTATAAAAAAGCTTCGACCATCTTCTTTGCAGATTTAAGGCCATAGTCCCTGAAGTTGGTATCCAGAATTCAGAGCTTCTAGAATTGAACTGCATCAGCATATTAACTCTTCTGAAATTCCAGTTACCTCGGCGGATATTGTGGAATTTGAAAAAAAAAATTCGCGTCGTGTTGCCGTTGTTAGGCGTACCACTTCCTCCTGTCTTCGGTTTGTCAATATGTAAACCAAGCCTGTTTCTAAATTTTTGTTGATTCTCTCTTTTTCTAAACTCAAGTTTCTGCTTTTCCTCAATAGATCGGGCTTGTTTTTTTTAATTATAATTTTGTAACAAGCAAATTTTGGAGAGGCGACGTGCGACGTTGAAATAGGCGAGGACGTGACAACCCTGGAAAACGAATGGCGCAGCAGTAGAATCGAATCGGTGTTATATAATACGGAGTATATAGATAGATTAGAAATAAGGCGTAGATATAGTTATTGTACGATAGCAGAGTCGACTCATGGTGTTATGTAATTATGATAACTGTACTGGCGAAGGTGTATCGGCGAAATAAAACTTGTTACTAAAAATTAATCGTTTACAGATCAGAAGTCGGGATAACCTACGTATTGTGTTATTTGTTGTGGAGAACGGTCAAATACGCGATTTCGGCGAGTTAAATCGCAGTGGCAACTTCTTCTTTTTTTGTGAGTGGCGGTAGCACAAAAACTCATAACAAAAGGCGGGCGTTTGTTGCTATCCTTGACAGTGGATTGACATTTAGCGATTTTTCAGATATTCAGGATTATAATAAACAAGTGTGTGCTAATTAATTAGTGATTATTGTAAAAATTGTGGCGTTTTTTACCTGTGTTTATTGACATTGGTGTTTAAAAGGCGTTTTTCAAGTGATTTCCTATGAAGGAAGGCAGAAGTGACGAGTTAGAGCTCGATTACGAGTTGGAATTAAGCGACGGTGACCACGGCGAAGGCGATTCGGCGATGGAAGACGAAACAGTCTCCATGTTACATAAGCTGTTGAAAGGCGGTTTGGCAACTAGTATCCAGCAGATTGTGGCGGCCGAAATGGCAAGGGCGGCGAAGCAAAAGGCGGCCGAAATGGTAAAGGCGACGAAACAAAGGGCGGCCGTTGGTACTGGCGGTACCAAGGGCAACAAGAAGGGCGAAAAATCAGGTGAGAGCGTTCCTCAGGCGGTAGTAGAGCATGCTTGTAGCGATAGGGCGGACTCCGCTTGCAGTTCGGGCTGTATGGGGTCAAGGGCAAGGGCAGGCGGCGACATTATTGACCCTTTCGATCCTGATAGCCGGGACTGTAACGTAGTCAGGTGGTTGAGCAAAATTGATCAGTTGGGCGATATTCATGAATGAAACTATGAGAGAGCGTATTTTATGCAGGCGAAATTGCAAGGCGCAGCAAGAGGCTGGTTTAATAGGCTCGATGAATATGACCTCTCATGGGAAGACTGGAAGGCGGCTCTTAGGAAGGCGTTTCCTAGAGTGCATGACTTTGCTCAGCTGCTCAAGGAGATGATAGCGAGGGTTAAATTGGATGGCGAAACCATGACCCATTATTATCATGATAAAATGGCGTTGATCGAAAGGTGTGGGCTTTCAGGCACAAAGGCGCTTTCGTGTCTGATTGACGGTCTACCTCTCGATCTACAGGCGAATGCAAGAGCATTTGGTTGCTCTTCCCCTGGCGACTTGTATACTGGCTTTCTTTCCTCTTTTGACAGATATCGGCGTCCATCAATCGATATTGTGGAATTGAAGGGGCAAGGAAGTCCAGGGTCATGAGCAGGCGAAGGCGACGAAGACTTTGCGGTCTTCTGAGGCGATTCTCAAGTTGAGAGAGGCGTTTGGCGAATTTTAGGTATCCAAGGCGTACTATTTCCAACTGCTGGCGCGGGCTGGCGTTTACGAGCAAGGCGTTTGCTGACTTTTTGGCGAGGCCAGGTGTAAAACACCGAGGGCGAAAGGTTAGGTTGAAAGCTGCATGCAGGTGAGTCTGACTGGCAAGGTGCAAAGGGTGAATGGTCAGGTTGAAAGGTGCGTGCAAGTGAGTTTAACTGGCGAGGTGCAAATGGCGAATGCTCTGTGGGCGAAAGGCGAGAAGTATGGCGATTTAAGGTCCAAACTTCTTATTGAGGTAGCAAAAGGCGAGTGAGAACCTGACAAAGGCGTAATATAAAGGTGATATTCGATAAAAGGCATATGGTTGCAACCACAGGCGAAACCTTTAGGGTAGGCGATTTGGTGTTATGGCGAATGCACAGATCGATAAGCTCTCGTTGATTTACTGGCGAGTTAAATTAATGAGGGCATTAATTGTTGCAGGATGGCCGAATGTAACAAGCAAATTTTGGAGAGGCGACGTGCGACGTTCAAATAGGCGAGGACGTGACAACCCTGGAAAACGAATGGCGCAGCAGTAGAATCGAATCGGTGTTATATAATACGGAGTATATAGATAGATTAGAAATAAGGCGTAGATATAATTATTGTACGATAGCAGAGTCGACTAATGGTGTTATGTAATTATGATAACTGTACTGGCGAAGGTGTATTGGCGAAATAAAACGTGTTACTAAAAATTAATCGTTTACAATTTTATAAGAAAAATAAATTAAATATTCAACAAATCTGATATAGGCGTGAAGAGGCGATATACCAAATTCAAAAGTTTTTTCGTTAGTAGCTTTTTAAAGACAATTTTCATTATCATTCATCTCCTTTCCAGTGGCCCTACAAATGTAGCACCTTGCAGAAGAAGTTTCGGTTAAGGCACTACATATTTTCCATCGATCATCGTTAACTGCCCGAGGTGATTTATTTGTATGACCTTGCTACATGCTCTCTTTGTTCGTGTTTCTTTTAGATGGCTTATATTTTCTTTGAAATATATTTCTTCTGCTTTAGACACTTTTGTTTTCTTAAAATCTGATCGGACAACAATATCTAAAAAATATATAGATATGCAATAATAAGCAAAAGGACTTAAAGGAGTCATAGTTAAACTATACATGTTATAAAAATTAAAATGCAACAAAAAATACCTCGTACTGGAGATTGTTCCAAATAACGGCAGAAAATCATGAATCAGATGTTGCTAATGGGAACATAATGAGATGTAACAAACAGATTGCCATCCGAAGTTGATTATTAAAAAAATGAAATGAAATTTGGTAAAAAAATAACAGAACTGCCTTTTTGAATTTTTCTCATAAGGCCGACCCACACTGCAGTGACTCCATGAGTGCCCTGGCGATCCCCAGGCTGCCTCAGTTTCGAAGGCTCCTCTGCACCATTTTCATGGGCGTCCCTTTGACGCAGGAAATACGGTACCTTTACCTTACTGCCAGATAACTGGAGCAGTGGGGTCGTCACTCTCCAATAGCTACCGAGATAACACCCCCTTTGTATTATTATTTTTATTATTATATTTTATTTTTGTGCGTTTTTGTTATCGAGATAAATTTGTCAACTTCTCCCTTTCAACAAAATACCTGCATTTATTCTCCCTTAAAACATATTTGCCACCACCCTTAATTTTTTAACGTGATACTTATAAACAGGCCAAATTGAGCATCGTATATGTGCATTTATTTTTTTGTCAACAAATCTGGCATTGCAGACTTACAGTTTAGCTTTGTTCATTTTCTTTCTGAAAAATGTCTTTAACCGAGAAGCTGTATATTAGCTTTGTCAAACTTTCCTCTATAGACGAGCTTTGATCAGAGAAATTTCCTGTTAGCGGATTAGATCGTTATTTACTTTGAGCTGAACTTCCCCAATGGAACAAATTCCCTTCGGGAAATATATTACTAGAGATTTTTCATCTGAAGTACGGACATTTAACAAGGAAAGCTGGGACGAATAGACATTCTAAAAGGGGAGAATACGAACGGCTAGGAAGTATTATGTTCATTATTTTTTTAAGAGACTTCATATCTACAAGTGGCTCACTTGAATAGTTAAAATTTAACTTATGTACGGTTGTACAGGATTTTCCGATATATTTTGCCACCTACCTACAGCAATATTAAGATATTTCAAATCTTTAGTTCTAGGTTCTTTCATGAATCACCGTGATTTATTAACAAAACAATGGATCTTCCTACATATTATGATTCATTTATCGGATAGTCCATTCATTGCGGATTCCGAATATACCAAGCTTGATATCCCTATATTTAAAAATAGTTCAGAAAGATGAGAAAAATCCATGCCATTAATATTAATGGGTTAGAAAGAGACCGGGTCTTGTAATTTTTCTCAGCTATTTTTAAAGATAGAGGTATCAAGCCTGATATTTTTTTATGGTTCTTAAGATATATGAAAAGAAAGTAACAAAATATATGAAAAACCCTGTCCAAAAATATGTAGGGTTACGTTAGTTATCTGGTCGTCATAATAAAGATTAAACACTGTGAGACTGTTTTGATCCGAGTGTTCGTCCAGGGAATAAATGCCAAGCCAATCCGAGCGTGACAATTAGCAGGAAGCTGTTCTGGAACGCGCCTGTCAAGGTGTCTTCCAGATCCTTGGTCATATAGCTGAGTGTTCGAAAAAAAAGCTTAAGATGTCCAATTGGCCATGCACAATGGTAGTACGACCAACACAATCACCATGACTGAGGCAACTAAGAGTTGAAGGGCAATAGAACCATTTTTCAATAACCTCTTTAAATTTGTTTAGGTTGGTTCAGGGCACTACGGACCCAAAAAGCTATAAGTGAGGAGCTCTGACTGGAGGGCATCGAACTAGTTAGATCTATAGCTAAAAGCGCCTCTACCTAGTATATCTATCTACATATGAATGGAAAAAGGGATTGAGATCGAAATCTTCATACCAGATTGTAGGACGCCTAGACCAATGGGGAACACTCCGATCATATTCACAATTGAAATGCGTGCCATGTAATAATATATAACCCTCGATATAACTAAATTTGCCCAACAGGGAGGGGGTAAGGAAACGTTTGCATACTCTCAGATAGCCAGCCAGGATTGAAAGCTCTAGACTCTTTTAGATTTCAATAACCTGGTAAAAATCTTGGTCTACTTCGATGAGGAAATCGAAGGGAACGAAATGGCCCATCGCCTGGCCAAAGAAGGCGTTTCATTCTAGGAGGTACCATAATCACTACATGCTCTTCCAAGGAATCGATTAAAAAGAATATTACTGAACTCGAAGAAAAGCTGAAAATAATCTGCGGGAGTGTTGCTTCTTCAGGACTCTCCTAAATATATCAAGAAGCTGCTATAGAACTTGGCAAAACTGAATTTGCCAAGAGCCTTTTGAGGCTTCTGATAGCAAGTGTAATCTGAAGAAGGTCAATACTGACTGACATTTAGGATATTCTGGAAATCTCCTGTGAAAGCGTCCTTCAGATATTTAATCATATAGTTAAGTGTTTGAAAATAATTGCGTCCTAAAGCTTAAGATTATCAATTGGCCACAATGGTAATACGACCAATACAATCACTTAAGCAATATTTGCTTTACGGACTAAGACTGAGGCAACTAAGAGTTGAAGGGCAATGGAACCATATTTCAATAACATTTTTCCTCTAAATAAATTTGTTTGAGTTGGTTCAGGGCACTACAGACCCAAAGAGCTCTAAGTCAGGAGTCAGGATCTCTGACTGAAGGGCATCGAACTAGTCTTATCTCAATGACATATGACCTTTCATCCTTTTGAAACTACTATGAAGAGCAGTCAAATCAGGAAGTAGGGACTTCCATAAATAGCTAAAAGCGCCGTTGCCTAGTATATCTATCTACATATGAACAAGAAAAGGGATTGAAATCGAAATCTTTAAACCAGATTGTAGGAAGCCTAGACCAATGGGAAACACTCCGATCATATTCAGAATTGAAATGCATGCCATGTAATAATATATAGGCTGCTACTGCCACTTGGCAAAACTGAATTTACCAAAAGTCTTTTGAGACTTCTGATGGGAAGTGTAATCTGAAGAAAGTCAATACTGATTGACATTTAGTCTGTTCTGGAATGCTCCCATCAAAGCGTCTTCCAGATCCTTAGTCATATAGTTAAGTGTTTGAAAAGACTTGCGTACTGGATGGGAAAAGGTGTTAAGATCGAAGTCTTTGGGCCAGGTTGTAGGGCCCATTGGGAAACTCCCATCATATTCAGAATTGGGTGCGTGCCATGTAATAAGGTATAACCCTCGATATACCTAAATTTGCCCAGTAGGGAAACATCTGCATACTTTCAGATAGCCAGTCAGGATTGAAAGATCTAGACTTTTAGATTTAAATAACCTGGTAATAATGTCGGTCTACTTCGATGAGGACATCGAAGGAACGAAATAATCCATCGCCTGGCCATAGTAGGTGTTTCATTCCAGGAGGTACCAGAATCATTATGTGCACTTTCAAGGAACCAATTAACAAAGATTATTAATGAACTCGAATAGAAGCAGAAAATAATCTGCCGTAGTGTTGCTTCTTCAGGACCCTGCTGACTACACCAAGATGCTGCTATAGAACTTGGCAAAACTGAATTTACCAGAATCATTTTGAGAATTCTTGGAAGTGCGATCTGAAGAAGGTCAATAATGATTGACATTTAGTCTGTTCTATGAAAGTGTCTTCCAGATCCTTGGTCGTATAACTGACTGTTTGAAAAGACTTGGGTCCTAAAGCTTTGGCCAGTTGGCAATGCACAACGGTAGTACGACCAATAAAATCACTTCAGCGTCCTTTATTTTATGAACCAAAACTAAGGTAACCAATAGGTCAATGACAATGGAACGATATTTCAACAACTTTTGTCCACTATATAAATTTGTTTGGGTTGGTTCAGGGTTCTGCATCTGGCATCGAACTAGTCATATCCCAATGACATATGAATTTCCATCCTTTTGAAGTTGCTATGAAGAACAGTTAAATCAGGAATTAAGGCTTTCCATAAATAGATATAACCAATTATTCCTACATGTGGATAGAAAAAGGGGTTAAGATCGGGTACGCCAGGGCAGGCGCAGCCAGCCCTGGCAAATCATTTGCCTGCCCAAGATCATTCAGAGGATAAGGAAAAAAATCGATAGCAATAGCAACTACGCGCCACGTTGTTGTCTTGTAGGAGTAGATTTGACAAGCTGGTTATTTCATTATTCAGCAGTGCTGCCAGATCTACCGTTTTTACGGTAGATCTACTGTTTTTACACTGTAGCTACTGTTCTACCACAGAGACTCGTAATTCTACCGCAAAAACGAAAACAAAGTAATCATATGAGATCTATGCAAATACTAAAAGTAACTTTGACAAGGGAAGGGAGTGAACAGATAATCTCGCTTTACGGCTGCGCGCAGTACGTGTGATCAAAAATCGAACGGACGCCATTAATAGGAGCCAGACATTCAAAGCGGCACCTCCGTCTATTTTGGTGATTTTTGTCGTGAAAAACTCTCAAAACACTTCAATTTGTCCATAACAATATGGTGTTTTGTTGTTCTTATGGCTGTAAAAGTCGCAATGACCGAAAGGAGCCTGGAATTACTTTTCACAGGTAAATATATTCTATACCTAGTTCTTGCTGACGTTAATATATTATTTATTTTCTTTGTGTGAGCTGATATATAGATTATTTCAAAATATGATTACGAGTATACTTCAGGTTGCCTTTCTTTGTAATTTTATACTAGTTTTGTTAACATTTTCAGTCATGATTGCTAATAAGAATCACATAATTGCCCCGGAATATGGCCTGTCGCGCAGTGACGTACATTGTTTTGATGTTTTAAGGAAATATATTTGTTATATTTCAATCATTGCATTTTGTGATTTAAGCCAGTAATAGAAGTATTATGGAGTATAAAATAACATATATAATTTAGTGACGAGAATGTACCTAATAAGGTATATGCTTGCTGAGATTATAATAAAATATTCATGAAACGCCACTGCCTGAGAATGCGTGGAGCCTTGACTACGTTTGACGCTTGTCAAATCGCGGAGCCAACCCGTAACAGAACAGCTGTCGGTTTTACCCGTCCACTCCCTTCCCTTGTTAAAGATAAGTAAAGTAAAAAAATAATCAATGGACAATGGATAAAACTATGAACACGCTTCGGTTCATCATCTCTATGCAGATGTCGCAAACGACTTATTTCGGATTTCGGGAATTCCCAGAAGCGACCAGCTGCGATTGCGGTTAGTTTTTGAGTTTGCGTAGTATTTCCCTAAACAATGACCTTTTATATCATATTTACCCATCGCTTTGTGTCGTGTGACGTATCTTGTCTGTAGTTCTTGAATACTTTGAATGTATATGACCATAAGGTGAGTAAGTTGATACGTAATATCAACATTTTAAATATCGAAATGTATGTTTTCAATTATTAGTTCTGATGAATCTTATTTAGCTGATGACCCATCAGATTTTACCTACAGTAAGGCAAAAAAGGAAATATGCTCAAAAATTTAAACCAGAATGGGAATAAGATTCAGAATTTAAAAACTGGCTAACGCCTGAAAAAGCAGATACTGAGGGTTATTGCAAAATCTGCCATTAACATCAGTTCGGGAAAATTATAGCTTGTAAAACGTCAATAATTTAAAGTGTTTATTTTTTTATTTTACAATATACTCTTAATTTTGAAAATTATGTTAGTTTTTTCCTTTAACCAAATAACAAAATTATTTAAAATCTTGCTTCAGTGTGAACTGTGGACACGCGCCAAAAAGAAAATTATGACGTCATATTATGATTGCTTCCGTTTTCAATCCTAAATCTAATGTTTCCTATGCGTTTAGATCTGGCAGCACTGTTATCCAGTAGCGGTGTGCTATTGATACTTTTTCAAGTATCGAGTACTTAGATACTAGCACTTCCTGTTTGAATATCAGATACTTAGTAATCATAAGCTTCGTAATAGATATGTGGGTAGCGGACTCGATTTAATGATTTAAGTCTGAGAGAATACTTAAAGTTAATTATATATTGCTTTTAACAATATGAAATACAGTAAATACATTTTGCTCACAAATATTTTTATTTGTTATTAAATAAACACACACAATTTTATACTCGCTAGAAATATAATGTGTTTTGGTAGACATAGTTTTAACAAAAAAGTAAATCTAAAAACGCTTATAGAAAACTAAAATTTTAATATTTAACACAGGCTCACAAACATCCCTCACGGTATTTTAGAACGACTACTTAAGTAGAAGGAAATAGCCAGTCCTACATCACTCCCACTCCCATTTCCTCCCGTCTCACTACGCATGACCCAATACTCGAACCGACGACGATGTCACCGAACCTTTCACTTTCATATAACGGATGAATCCCAAGCCAGGGGCGTAACATAATTTTTTCATTCACTTCATCTATATATATTTTTAAATTGTTTAACCCATATAAAAGTAATGTAACCTATCGATTCCAATGGCGTACCTGTTTTAAAGGTTACGTCATACGTCATTTTTTTATTACGTCATCTGTCATACTTGTCATTAGCATCCACGTAAGCAACTCTATTTTATAGGTTATTTTATCTGTCATCTGTCATTTGGTACTACGTCATCTGTCATTATCCATTTTTTATTACGTTACCAAAAGTAAATGGGAATTAATAGCAAATATTCGATTTTACTCAATTTTTCGCTGACTACCTACGTCTCTGTCGACTAGACAAGCTGAGGATTAAAAACCCAGTGCCCTAATGAGTAATTCACTACCCATTAAGGTATTTAAATGCAGATTATTTTCAAACTAATACGATTTCTATTATTCCGGTATAGGCTTAAAATTTACGGAATGTGGATATACGTCATGTTAACGGATTTCTGCAACGCGTTCGTTCCTTACCTAAGAAAACGGAAATAAAAAACCAATTTTTTTCTATTGTCTGTTTATTATTATTATCAATCACATATCATTTAAAAGACAGAATCTAAAATTATATAATAGTTTAGCATTGTTTAAAGCGCAATGCCAAATATTCCGTCCTCTGTGAAAATAGCATTCTGGTGTTTTTTTAAATTTACTCAACTTAGGTTCATTCTTCATAGGAAAGTTAAATATTTGTCTCGCATCAATAAATTTCTTTATAACATTCATCTTTAAATCGCCTTTAATCAATATTTTTGGGTTGCCATATATTTTTAATATATCCATCAAAACTTTTTGTAAATCATTCAAGTCGATGAATCCAGACTCCCAAAGTAGCCCATGGTGATTATTTTCTAAATATGTAACTACTTTCAGATCTTCTTCACTCAATAGATGCTTGCAATACGGAGGTTTAAATAATACAGTACAACTTCGTTCTCCATCATAAATTGCAAGCTCTTTAGGGAAAAATCCACTTGAACATGGAAAACCTTGTATATCGATAGAAATTATTTCCTGCACAGTCATTTTTTTTTACAATGAAAAAAATAACGTTATTAGTCGAGGTATTATACGATACTAAAAAACGTTTATGATTACTCAGCTGTTAAATATTCCCCACAAAAATAGTATACAGTATTTCAAGGTTGATGCTATGACTGGTCATCTTAGGAATGTCGTCTTACATCACTATTAAAATTATATGAAAGCCCTTACTGTAGTACTTACAAATAGAAAGTTAGCAAAAGTGGTATAGTAGGAGTTGTAGATATATATGGAAGCATCATTGCATATTTAAATTCATTCTTCAAGCTAAAATAGTCTACATAACATCAACCCCAAAAAACATTTAGTGTTTCAAGATATCCCGTATATTTTATATAAAATGAGTGATATTGTGAGTTTGCTGAATGGCGTTGGCAGAGCCGAATACGATGTGATTCATCTTCGTGACTTGAACATAAATTCAAAATATGAAGTAACACAACTCAAGGCGATTAACACCACATATGGAAGAAGAATATTAGCAATTTTTGGAGGTATGAAGACATCGATATGGCTACCCGAACGTTTCGGAAATCTATCAGACGAACTGCTGCAAGAAATAAACCAAGGGAGAAAATTAATGTTGACATACAAAGGGGTGAGGAAGATTTCGGAAGGTCGGAAGATGCACCAGATTGAATTTGAACAATTATCTGAATAGAATAAAAATATTGTATATTATTTATATGTAAAATATTATGTACCTATAATGCAATAAATATTTTAATGAATATTATGTTTTTTCATGTTGTTAGCAGCTTATTATTTGTTTTTTGGGAAATAAAAAAAAACAAAATATAATATTTCAAACATTTATTAATAATGATAACAATATTAGATAATATAAATCAATAACACGCACTTAATTCTAAAGCAGTCATATCTTCGTATCTACTTCAATTGCAAACATTTGTTTATATTAAGTTCTATAAATAAAAGCTTAAGTAATGACCATCCACTATCTTTCTCTTTAAACTCACAAGATTTCTTATACAAAACTTGTTGAAACTCGTCAAACATCATATCGAGGTTCGTACTTAAACAAGTAACCATATAGCGAGAATTAAATGACTTAATCTCATGTTTTTGAGAAGTCTGCAATATATAAGAACCAAATAATTCCATATTAACTTTAACATTTAAATGAATCGAAAGACTATTTCCTATTAAATTGATAATCTTATGTTTAAGCTCTTCTAAATATAATTTAACATCAGTTGTATGCATATCTGATAAAATACGATATGTAATAAGGCGATTTTTAAAAGCCGTTTTTACAATTTGTACGTTATCATATATTTCAGTACAACATTTATCCTTATGCCTATGACTTAATTTATGCGAATGTGAAGCAATATTTTCAAGGCAGTCGTTACAGTACAGAGACATGATTAAAAATAAACTATTCTAAAATATTTCAAGGATTTATTATTATTAAGTTCTACAAATTAAAACCCACCCACCCGAATAGTACCATCTAAGGCATTATATGAAAGAAATGCATCATGTAATATAAGAGCATACACTTTAATATTTTTGCTAAATTTTGCACGTCCTTCAAATTCCAACTTGATATCCACAGTAGAATTTTTAATCCCTTCGGGCTGACTGCTGCAATCTATAACAAAAACTGGATTCATAGCAAATTCCTTTATATCCATCATTGGTTCAATCATTTCCCGTCCATAATAGCTACTCTGAAAGCTTTCGTAGCTGTAATAGGCTGGACCGTATAAATTCTTACTAAAATCTAAATTCCAACGCTCATATGGGTAAACATCTGAGTTTAGGGAGAGGCGTATATCTCTTATCCCAGCATCTGTAAAATCTGTTGCATCTTTTTCCCTATTATCAGAATTTTCCAACTTCTGAAAAGCTATTATGATATATCGAGGCTTCTCTAAATACGTAGCTGTTTTTAAAGCCCAAATATCGGATGTTGTTTCACGTAGTGATGGTAATTCATAAAGATCCCATTTTCTAAATGCTATTTTTACTCTAGCATTATCACCACCTTTGCTGATTCTTGAATATAGTTTTAATTTTTCACGATCATCAGGTATAATGTGTCGAATTTTCCACTCGATTTTTTGAATATCAAGCACAGCATCTACTTCTCCAATGTAACAGTTGTTGAATGTACGAGCGATTATTAGTATAAGTTCCTGTTTTATATTTAGAATACCTCGAGAGTAGTCTTCTGCAAATCCTAGAAGATATCTTAAAGGCAATCTTCCGCAAAATGTATGGGTATCTACATTCAGTATATCTTGACGTTCATCACTAAGACCCCAACCCAAACTTGTCATACATCGAGATTGCGTCTCACCATATGAAACCAATGTTTTCAAAGTGGTTGTAACCCCAGGCTTACGGAGTACAACCACTTGTTCAGAACCCATCTCAAATCGGATCTCATCAAATAGGAAGGCCAATGCATTGTTGGAGAGATAACATTTTTTAGTCGCATCAGAAGGGGTAAACTTTCCCTCGACGTAGAGGTAGCTATCTGCAATATCAAGTATTAGATCCTGAAAATTTACTGAAATTCGTACTTCATCCGAATTTTTATATGTCGGTGATCCATATGGTTTGTAAGTGTGTACATGTCTGCTTGCTAAAGTAGTGTCGTAGATGGGAGCTTCAAACACTTCGAGTTTTTCACTCATAATTTTAATAACTTCTAGTAACGAGGTTTAAGGCCTATAGATTGGAGAAAAGCTCTATCTGATTTTTTCAGCTTATAAGATGCTCTCCCTTGAATGCTCACTCTCGAACTAAGTTTTTTCCTATCAACATCCAGCTTTATATGGTGGTGATTCATAGACCCTCCTGTGTGAATGACGGTAACTCGATGTTTATCAAAACGAAAGCCCATATTATGGTTCTGATTAAAGCTTTTTTAATTCCAATTTTACTATAACTTTTTCGCCTTGAAAATTAACCAAGTCGTTGTTATCATCCAAAATTCTCAACGTAATGTTGTCGATGAACTGACGTCCCTGCGGCTTGATTGGTAAATATATAATGTTTTGAGGTTCCTTAGTAAGCTTATAGCCGGGTGCGACATCAATATCAAACTCAAAAATGATATGAGATTCCTCGGAATTAAGATATGCACCAGAAGTTATGTTACAATCGACCTTAACCATTCTAACTTTCATAATATTCACAGGATTCATTGAGACATGTAAAGTATTGGCCTCTAACAACACATTATCAAACCCTAATAAAGTACCTATAGAGGATTTTTGAGGAAAAACTATTTCATATATCGACTCTAGTTCACATTTAAGTGTATTATTATTTGCTTCCAAGGAAAAAATTTGATTTTCTGACTCAGGTCCATAGTTACCAATCTCATCATATCTTCGAATAGTAGTATTATGTTCTCGTATACCATTTAATATCACCTTGTGGATTTCTTCAATTTCATATGCACCATGGGGGATCTCGATATAAGCTATCTCCGGATCAGCAGGTGCTTTAAACCCTATTTGGTTATTACTATCATCCACATTAAAAATTGAATTGTATGAGTAAAATCCAAGCAGCCCCAACCCATATTGTGAATTCTTATCTAATTCTATGGCTGGGAAAAAATTCGCACTCAAGACGCTGGAATGATCTGATAAGGTGAATGTATAAGTCATGACTGTAGGATATCATTTAAAGATCGGCTTATTTATAGCATATTACATTTAGAGTACCCTTCAGGATGTTTAGATACTTCGATTTTATTGTCTGAAGCCATCGTAATTTCTTTAATGGTACAATAGCAACAAAATATTTTCCTTGGAGGTGGTCCATCCATTACATCCTCATCATCTGCTTGATTATTATAATGATCGGTACAATATAAGTATTTATTTAAATCTGGATCCTCTTGCAACTTTTTTGGTAATTTATGAAAAACATAAACAATTTCTTCAGAGGCACAGGCAATCATCACTTCCTTTGGAAGGTATGCTAATTCTTGTTTAGACATGTCTATTAGACACTTCTTTTCAGCAAAAGCCTGGAGAGATTTTACTGCTTTCCCCTGCATGTAAGTTATTATAACTGCTGCTTTTCGCTTAGAAATTTCAAACACAAGTGTCCGCACACAACTGAATCAAATGACTGTTCCCTTTCGTAATTATACAAGATTTTTCTTGTAGGTGTTATACCTCTATATAGATACATAACCAACTCAATAGGCGGTGGAAGATTTCCAAAACTATCAAAGTAATGAGTCACAGAACCGTATTTTTTATACGCTACCCAATGTGTCCCTGCACCGCTCAAACCATCTAAATTTATAATTGCAGACTCACTTTCTCGCGGACCTGTAGTGGGTATATTATCTCTCATATACACACCTCTAAAGTAGGGTATTTTTAGTTTAGAAACATATTTAATTATATCGAAATTTGATAGAGGTTTTCGGGGTAGGGACATAATTAGTTTTTTGATTTATTTTCATGTAGATATAAACCCAACCCATTCCTGTATGGTTTTAAGAATAGCCCTTTACCTAATGCAATAGCTTCCATTGTCTGATTATGTCTCTTGGATTCTTCTAAGGCATTTCTAGCTTCTTTTGCCTTATTTACAGCTGCAACAACACCTGCTGCACCACTAGTTAATGCTCCTAATGTTGATAGACCTGCAAATATGGGAATTAGTGGTAGGATGCCACCAGTCTTAGGAATCGGTATAATCCGAGGTGTTTTAACTCTCCTTTTTCCAGCTGTACTTTTCAAAACATTTCGAGCAGCAACGAGAGCAGTTTTTGTTGATTTCAATATATTGTTTTCATTCCTATCTCTCATAGATTTTAATCGATCTCTCACACTTTTAACTAGACCGCTTCCAAAAGAAAGCCCTTTCTTGTCTTCTTTCTTCAAACCTAGATGTCTATTCAGCTTTAGTGTTTTTTTCTTAATATTTTTTGATTTGTTACTAAGACCCATACCTAATAACGCACTCTTCTTCTTCTTAATATTTTCTGATTTATGATTAAGACCCATACCTAACTTCCTTTTTGTTTTCATCGTTGTTGTAACAAGCCAAGCTGATATCTTTTCTCCAAGATCAGAATCTTTTGCTATAACACGATTCCAAGCTCTCTGTTCTAGGTTATAATCGGCCTGATGTCTTGAGTTCAAGTCTTTGCTTTGTGCATATGCTATATCATGTGTCTTACAGGCTCTATCGAGAGGATTAATACCACTATCACCTCGAGCTAATCTCTCAGAAAGTTTAGTACCAGGACCACAAAACTGATATTTTGATAGATGTAATTCAAATGGTAACTTATTTATTAAGGTATTTACTACACCAAGTCCAGTCTTTTTCTGTTCTTTGCAGGAAGAGGAACTAACACATCCTACCACTCTAACTGCTCGCATTGAAATAAATAGGAATATCATCTAGCTTCCCATTATATATCAGATAATTTTAATATGAAGTTTTTAAAATCAAAATACAAACTGGAAGTTGATAACTTGGATTACATTGCTGGGAGTGGATTATACGATAATGAAGATTTTCGCCCTCACGGACCTCTACTACCTCGAAGCATACGAGCGTTAATTGTAGGACCATCAAATTGTGGTAAAACAAATGTAATGATTTCTTTAATTACTCACCCAGAAGGTTTACGCTTTGAAAATGTATACGTTTATTCAAAATCGCTATATCAACCAAAATATGATTTTTTACGTGAAGTTTTAGCACCAATTAATGAAATCGGCTATTATACCTATAGTAGTAACGAAGATGTTTTAGAACCATCAAAAGCCAAAGAAAATTCTATTTTTATTTTTGATGATGTGATATGTGAGCAGCAAGATACCATTCGATCATACTTTAGTATGGGGAGACATAGAAACATTTCAAGTTTCTATCTCGCTCAAACATATTCACGTGTTCCCAAACAGTTGATAAGGGACAATGCAAATTTTATAATTTTATTTAAGCAGGATGAGACAAATCTTAAACATATTTTTACAGATCACGTTTCACCTGATATGACATTTACACAATTTTTAGATATTTGTTCTGAATGCTGGCGGGATAAACATGGATTTTTAGTGATTGATAAAGATAGCGAAGTTGGTAATGGCAGGCTTAGGAAAGGCTTTCACAACTATATAAAGATTTAAAACTACTACACATCATTCAGTTATAGTTCAAGACTTGTGTGATAAAGATAGAATATGGATTCAGAAAAGGATCTAACTTTAAAGCGAAAACTTATCGAAGCAACAGATATAGTTCGTAAAAAATACAAGTCACTAAAATATGAAACCTCAGAGCAAAAGTCAGGCTTAAAGAAATTTTATGAACCCGTTACTGAAGGCTTGAAATCGATATCCGAAACAATGTTGCAAAATCAGAAACCTTTATTTTCACCAACACTTGCCAGCACACCTATTATCCGAAAGAAAAAACAACCGATTTCTATGATAGAACCCTCGTTAAATGAGATTGAACAACAACAACAACAACAATTAGAGGTAGTGAGAGATCCTACTGAAGATTATTTAACACCATCATCATCGAGTAATCAAACAACTCTTCACGATGATAGAACGTTGAACATTATTCTCCAGTCGTATCTAGATAAACTAAAGCATAACGATAAAACTATAGATCTTGTATTTGGAGTTTACATAGATGTGGTTAATAGGTATCGAATTGGTGATGCAACTGTTCATTTCCAATCTAATAGCATATCATTACGAAAAGGTAGACAGATTATGTGTGTATATCCAATAACCGTGGAATTGTTAGATCTAATTTTCCTAAAACAGCCTACTGCGTTATCAAATATTGCCGGTATTGATAGCAAAACTCAAGAGGCATACATAGACATTTTATTAAAATCAAATGCTTTATATAAAAACTATAACTCTAAGCTCGGGATCACTAGAAGCCAATCTCGAAAATATAAGGAGCTAATAAAACCATTCTTGACGGAAAAATCTGGTACTGGTATGCCGCAAGCAATACCAAAGGAAAAAACATATAATCACCACAGCAATGTTGAATATGTCTATTGGAATAAGGTAGAAGAGCTTATTGAAAGATTAAGGCTTCTTTGGAGTTCGAAAGCAGCTGGAAATACGGGGCATGATAATGAAATTTTGTCAATAATCGAAGAACTGCGAGAAGAAGGGGTTATTTATTAAGTATTTATAAAGATGCATGTGTATGACATGGATATTTATTTATTAGTTGTCTACAAGTAGTGTTAAAATGAGCACTTCAACTATAGATAAGTTTGGTCGACAAAAGGGCTATAATATATTGAAAACTCGAGGTCCTCCAGGCATAGGATTTAAACGAACTTTAGACAATAATTATGATATGGAAGGCAAACGGTTATGTAATCTTGCAGAACCGATAGAAATCAACGAGGCTGTAACATGTAAATATGTTCAAAATCAAATTAATACAAGCAAAGATGATTTATTAAATTCACTGAAAATGGTGAATAACAGCATAGCATCAGCCATGAAGCAAACTACAGGTGAATTAGAGAATCGTATACACGATTATCACAATTCAGGACAGATAGATCTAAAACATGTTAAAGAAGATATTGAAACAAGTATTGAACTCGTTTTGCAGCAATTAAAGACTAGCATTATAGAAAAAATAGATGATGATATTTCCAAAGTGTATAAGAGAATTAATAATATAGCCTCTACAGTAGAAGTACTTACAGAGTTTATCAAACCACCAGGGAGGAAGGGAGGTTCAAGAAAGGGGAATAAATAAAGATTAAGCCATATAATAGATATTATTTTTATAAATTAAACACATTTGTGAAGAAACTATCAACTTAAACATATCCTCCAAATGATTTCGAATGAGAAAAGACAAGTCGTTGAAGAACTTCACAAACCAGCTAGACGAAACTTTAAAAGAAGACGAACAATTATCCGCGGATTTGCAGATTTATGGCAGGTGGATTTAGCTGAAATGCAGCCATATGCTATACTAAACGAGGGATATCGCTACATATTAGTAGTTATTGATTGCTATTCGAAATATGTATGGACAAGACCATTAAAAAACAAAACTGGTTTACACGTTAGTCAGGCTATGGATTCCGTTTTTAAAGAAGCTGGCTATCATCCTAAAAACCTGCAATCTGACCAAGGAACTGAGATGTATAATCGTCACTTTAAAAAACTCATGAAGCAATACAGTATTAATCATTATTCAACTTATAGTACTAAAAAAGCAGCAATTGTAGAACGAGTGATTCGAACACTGAAAAATCTTATTTATAAACAATTTTCTCTTGACGGAAAGCATGAATGGATTACAATACTGAAAAGCATAACGGATAAGTATAATAACACCAAACATAGAACTATAGGAATGAGGCCTAATCAAGTTACAGATAAAACAGTATTAAAAGTATATGATTTTCCAAAAATTGTTCCAGCTAAAATAAAATATAAAGTTGATGATATTGTAAGAATTAGCAAACATAAGGGTGCATTTTGTAAAGGCTATGAAATGAATTGGTCACCCGAATTATTTAAAATTGATAAAATTAATCTAACAAACCCAGTTACCTACATTCTTAAAGATCTCTATGGAGTGTCTATCAAGGGCTGTTTTTACGAGACAGAATTACAGAAAGCACATAGCTCTGATATTTACCTAGTAGAAAAGGTTATTGCTCGTAGAAAAAGGAATGGTATCAATCAGGTGCGTGTGAAATGGCTAGGATTTAACAGCCCTACATGGATAGATGAGAATAATTTATTAAGTTAGTTTAAATAATAATATGTATAGTTCTAAGTTATTGTTTATATACCTTAATCTATGAATAAAACACATTTATCAAATACAAATATTCTTTAGTTTTATTTTTTAAATGATATATTCATGTGTATAGTGCATTAGTATATCTGTAATTACAAAGTTCTCATCATTTTACCAATATCGCTCAAGACTTTGTCATAGTTACAATGCAATATTTCTAACATACAATAAGATTCAACTGAGGTGGAAATTGTACAAATTCGAGTAATCTGTTCGGAATAAGTCTCTTCAACTACAATATTATCTATAACACATTTTAAAATATTATAATAAAAATTTACAAAATGGATATTGTCTAGCAATATAAGTCTAAGATGTATAAGCGGGAAATAGCTAACAAGCGAAGATAACCATACATTAGATAAATAAATTATGCGGTTATTTCTTACAATCTTAAGTAGTCTACTATCACGCTCACAAGGAATGCTAGTTAAGGTGAAATTAGCTAATTTTAATACATTTTCACATAAATGTCCTTCATCATTGATACTTGGTTTCAAGTTGATGTTCTCCACAAAGTCGATCCAGTCTAGGTTTGAGAATGATATAGTTATAATATCGCTTACTTGAGGGCTAATGTAGGCCAATCTCACAGATGGTGAAAAATCTCTAGCTGGACTAAGACCTGTTGAGAGTTGTATTGGGATATCTGGTAAGGTAACAGCAACCTCGTTGATTAAACAACGCTCTGCATCTATTTTTTCCTCAAACATCGAATTTATGCTTTCTATAGTGGTACTTATATCCCACTCAGACACTGATTGATTCGATGATGATAATGAAGGCGAGTAAGAAGATATGTTGTCAAATACGTCACTCAACATATTGATATAAATAAAATAAACAATTTAAATTGTTATTGAACACACACACACACACACACTTGTGATAAGGGATTCAAACAATATTAAAATAAAAAACACTCATCACTTAAATATATCGCTGATACATTTCCTCCCCTCTCATATCTTTCCCACCATTATATTAGACTGTTAATATAATGTATACAACATCGTTCTAACACGTTCATACAAGTATGTAATGACTCATACATACGTACTAGCTGAATAAAGTCTTCTCGAAACTATTTTCGCTTTCTCTTTCAACCTTTGCATTCTTACAACTTGTAATTTCGCTCGATATAATTGAAATTATATCATAGAGAACATGCTTACTGTAAAAATTCAAGCTCATTTGGAAAATATTGCAAAACTGAAGAATGATATTCAATTCTTCGAGACAAAGAAAAAAATGTTTGATGAATTTGAAAATCTTGAAATCAAATCCAAATGGGATAGCGTGTTTGAATCTCGAACCAGAGCTAGGAAGTGGATATATTTCAATCAAAGGAATAGAAGAATTACTCTCCAATAGTCATAATGTAATAATATGTAAGATTTGTAAAAATTAAATCAAAATTGTAAAAAAATGTAAAAGTAACAATAAACTTATCTTAAAATGAGACTGTTATTTAGTATTGTTCTAATCTATATATAACTAAAGCTAGTACTTAAATCTATATACTTCATCGTATCCTACATTATCGAAGGAGATAAAAACGGCCAATCTTGGCTTTATGGAATTTCCAATAGATCGGCCGTAGTCTGATGTAACACTATATCTTTATGCCCCCAAGCCAGCGTAAACTCAGAACCGGGTATAATATAGCGCTTATCGTCCGCGTATGATAGCGCTACCTTATTTTTCAGTTCGACATACATATCATGTAAATGTGAACGGAAAGTATTCATCTCGCGATGAATCATTGTACCTGGTACGTCAACAGCTATCTTATAATCGTCTATGGTTAAGACTTGCTTTGTGACGTAGTCAGGTACACCCTTAGCCTTCTTAGTTAGCTCTCCATCCACATTGACGCAATATGCTTTCGCTCCGGTTCCATAGAACTCCCACACAATCTTGCCTGCATACTCGTCCTTCATGCGGCCTAGCACGGATTGGTTTACAGGTACACCGTGTGGGTTATTCTGTGAGTAATTGGATGTGTCAAATCTATTCAAATTCAGTTTCATATCATCATAAAAATTATCCGTTTCAATTTTGAAAATTAAAGAATCGGTATCAGTGTACAGGAGGGTTGCTTTGTCACCATATTTGGGTTTAATATAGTCATACAGAAAGTCGTACATGATTGTTTTGGATATATCCAAGATGGAGAATCCCACGTATATGGGCTTATCATATACGACTCTCTGTTTAGCCATTTGGATAGCTACCAAATTTTCCCCGAATATGGCAACATCTTTAAAGTGAGGCTTAGAAATCCACGCTTCTGCCCCCAATTTCCTACCAATATTCTCCCAATGGGTTATAAGCTTAACATTTACCCTTTTCTCCACGTTCTCCATTGTTTTCCCGAACACGGCATTATTCATAAGCTTAAAAAAGTCTTTCTCAAACTTATTTCTTGAAGCATTTCGCTTTGCCGTGTTCAGGTCAATATATATTTTAAGCCACGGC
>JAEQML010058151.1:0-30732 GCA_016904865.1 Pissodes strobi | reverse complement strand
CAACCATCGTAAAAAATACAATATTACACAGAAAATATAAATTTTGCAACTGACAGGTCTTGCCAATAAAAAATTTATCATTCCATTGCTCTGATAATCTCTGCCTACTGATACTTAAAACGTTGTTTAAAATATAATGCTTATATTATACTCATCAAGAGTGTCGTATAGAGATACATTTTGTGAAATTATGAATTTTAGGCTTATTATTTAAAATACACATCATGTATTATATATTTTTGAAAAGCTTATAAAATTTCCATTCAAACGAAAGAAAAATATACAGGGTGTTCCATTTAAAAAAACATAAGTTTGATTTATAGCTAAAAATTGACAGCTCACAGCAAAAATCTAATCACACCACTGGATTCTACGTCAAAAACTGTATAAGAGCAAATTTTTAGCTTTGCGATATGTTAAAGGATAACGGAGATACGAGGGGGGTCCCAAAATGCATTATTTTCAATTTTACCCTGTATCTCAGAAACGAAGCGGGCTATGAAAATTTTGTTTATACCATCGTTCTTTTCACAAAAAAGTAGCACAGTATTGCGAAAACCGCAACTCTCTATCTTTACTCGTAAGTGAGATACCCCGTAATATCATCGAAAATGGGACATCCTGTACTGTTCCTGTTAATAAAGCTAAGCATAGGGAAGAAACAAGGAAGTGTGGTTAATTCAGTTTTAGTGACTTATATTTTATGGATTGAAATTGGCATCTTAATTAGTGTGGGTGGCCTGAAAGCTGAGTGTTACAAGTGATTATCGGAAAGTAAATATGTCTATTAAAATTAAAGAATTGACTCAAGGGGTTGAGAATCGAGCGCTCCCCCAAGTTTTTAAAAACCTATTAAAGGAAGAGAAGAAAAGAAAATAAAATAAAGGAAGGGATAGCGACCACAATGGGAAGAAAAGAAACCCCAGGAAAATGAGAATCAGTAAATTTGTGATATTTGAAAATGTTATGTTGTCAGGGAAAATTAAATTTGTGAGTTATTATAAGTAAAGAGAAGTATTTATAAAGTGGGTTTAAGGTAGATGTTAGTCAAACTGACGAAATTTGTTGAGAAAGAAAAAGGAAATTAATATAAACGTAGTCAAATGTTAATTAAAGGTATGACATTTAGTCTAGGATCCTCCTATGTAACGGTTTAAATTCCGATTTAGATCAAATTTAGATAGGTGATTTTACCACAAAATTAAAACGAATATGCTATCAGGCTAATAAATTAAAATTAAAAAAAGTCTTAATACCAGTTTCCAATAGGGTTGTGCACTAATTTCAGACAACACTGATGATGGCCTAACCGTCGAAAGCGTTGTGAAATAAATTAGTCTTGCACGAAATATTTTCTTCCTTTCTTTAGATATGATTTAAACGAATCGTATACTCTGATTCCAACATTTTCAAGCTCAGTCAGTAGAATCGCTGATATTTCACAGTATCAAAGGCTTTCCAAAGGCGCAGAGAAACAGCTAGTGGCTTATATTGTATATTTCCCAATCAAGCTGTTTATTATATACTTAGTTACTTCATTCAAATTCAAATATATTACAGGTTATTTAAATCACATAGTAATCTTACCTTAGTCTAAAGAAAAATAAATCATAATAAAAATACATAAAACTAAAATTTTACATTTAAAAACCACAGTTAAGAATCTTCAACATATAAACCATGTGATCATTCAACATCAGAGATCTAAAATTTTACCATTACACACAATACACATATTAAATGTCAGGTACATCACACATTAAAAACTCATCAACTGAATGAAATGTATTTTTTAAGAGAAATGTCTTTACTCGACTCTTGAAAACGTTAAGTGGCAGTATCCTAACCTCCCCTGGGATCTTATTGAAGCACTTTACCCCCCAGTAATCAGGCCCAATTTGACATGTTTTAAGCCTACGGTAAGGCACTGTTAAGTGCTGCCTGTTTTTTGTATCATAGACATGCTTCGAGAAAAGCAGGAATGTGAGAGGTTGGCTTAGGTGGTGAAGCTCGCGTGTCTAGAACGCAACGACGCCCGGTCCTTGCAATTTTTTTTTATTGGATTTCTTACTTTTTTGGCATGCCTTGAGTTAGTTTTTGTTGGTTGCGCCCCGCACCGAGCGGAGGACATTGTATGAAGTGAATATCTAAAAATTCAAGTGTAAACTTTAAACAACGCATGTAGCGCCATAAAGCGTGCCGTTCGGCAGAAGTCGAGATCACGGCCCCCTGATGCGGCGAGACGCTAGTTACTTGACGATGACGGTGTCATCTAGTATTCAGCTGTTCAGCTTCTAACGCAGAATTCCATGAGTTAGGCAAACACATATATCATTTGTTTTTGCAACAGCGTCGACACGACTTTGGCCGAGGGGTAAACCGCTGATGTAATCTGGTGTACAGATTTTGTGTAATCACGTGTAATCTACGTGTAATCATGTGAAATCTTGAAATCTATGTGTAGTCATGTGAAATCTGCATGTACTTATGTGTAATCCGTGTGTAATCAACGAGTAATCTAGTGTAATCCGTGAAATCTTGGAGTGTAATCCTGTGTAATCTGTGAAATCATAGTGAAGTCCGTGTAATCCTTATAGTATTTCTGTACAATTATCTAACATGCGCATGTGCAATAACTATGCATAATTCACAAGGTACATGTCACAACGTCGCAACTACCTGTTCGATGTCCTAAATAGTGTTGCCAAATGCTAGATAATTATCGGAATCTACCATAATTTTTAAAGAGTAAGAGTAAGTAAGAGTAAGAGTAAGAAGCCATATTCGGAGAAAAATTTCAATGGGAATAATAATAATAATAATAATAATAATAATAATAATAATAATAAGCTCTTTATTTCCAACAGGCAAACGCCCATTTACAGGAAATTCCCATACAAATTAAGAACAAGTAATTCACAAAAATATTGTTACACAAAGAAAAATAATACAATATAATATAAATAATAGTAATAATTAAAATAAACTAGCAAATTAAATTAAGACTAAAAATAAGGAATGCAGAGGAACAAAACCGATCAAGAACTTTACGAATAACGCAAAGTAAGATAGGAAACTAAAAAACAAATGAAGCCAAAATAAGAAGTGACAAGAGAAATACAGATGAAAAATAAAGATGAAGAATGTGGAGATACAGTTAAGGTGGGAAACCAGACGCCTCACGCAGATATTTCAGGACGTTAGAAAGCTGCTGGTATGTAAATGACAGGCGTTTGATACAAGATTGAAATTTTTGCACATGTTATAAATGCGGCTCTGGTATAGAATATTAGATCTCTCCAGTCTCAGACTGAACGCGGGTTGTGGTCTAGCTCCTAAACGCGGTACATGAATTGGTATATTTTCCAAAAGAAAGGGGCAATCAATCGATCACATCATTGAGAAGCTTATAAGTATAAGAATGTCAGCGATTATGAGTCTCTGCGCGCAGACAGCGACAGTTCCCTGAATCTAGACAACAAAAGGGAATGATCAAACCCTTTGTCTGGGTAGATACCTACCGTCCTCTCTGAACATAAGATACTTGAGAAATCGCCTCTGCAGTGCCTCCAACGAATCAATGTGGCAATCATACCACGGACACCATACAAGACCCATAATCCAGCCTTGTTCTAACGAAGTAGAAATAAAGCAATTTAATGACAAAGATGCTGGTAAAATTTGTACAGGGTAATCTCGAATATTTTGGAGAAGTTACATAAGATGGAGATAAGACGATAATTCTCAATAACTGTTCGATCGCCCTTCTTATGAATGGGACAGACTCTTTCAAGGTTTCGGAAAGTATGCCCAGTTCCAGGATCAGATTGAAGATATGATACAGTGGCTCGCATAAAACGATGGAACAGTCTCTAACAATGAAGTGGGGGTCAGAGGTTTTAAAGTTTTTTGCTTGCTGCAACTATATCATCAGTAGTTATTGGTGAAATGTCGATGCTATCGGAATACTGCATTAACGGATCAATATTTGCAGGCTGGTGGTAGCCTTTGTACACACTTTGAAAATAGTTGGAAAAAGCCGAAACGACACATTGGGGTCCGTGGTAAGAGTGATAATATTGATATTTTCTGGTATTTTTGGTATGTGTAAAATGGAAAAAAGCATATTATTTCTACTTCGCGAAAATTCATAATATTATTATGTGCAAATATTTATGTAAGTTTGACTTAAATTGTATTTTGGTTCTTTGACATAGATACCATCATTTTAGCAACTTTGTGCTAAATAAGTTTTAGTTTAGTTAAATTTTTTTTTGTTAATAAGTTGGCAACTCGGTTGGCAATAGTTAAACCTATTGTTTATTGTTTTTAAGAATAGGTATTATTTATTTTATACTATTTTTCCGGACCTAAATTGTAATAATTTAGTCGTATGGAAATTTTATATTAGACATAGAATAATTTGAAGCTGTTATTTCTTAAGCTATTAATTGAATTAAACTGCTTAAGTTAGCTAGTTACTTATCTCACCAAAGAATTTTCTTATGTTACTTTTGATAATATTTGTTGTATGATTTAATGTTTTTGTTTTTTATTTTAATTAAAGACATTGAAATAATTTAGAACTGTTCCTTTTTTAAACGAAATATAGTTTACTAAATACGTATATTCACATAAGTGTGAAGTCTGTGCATGCATATGTGTAATCTGTGTAATCCAGTGTAATCATAGATAAATTCTGTGAAATCATATGTGAAATCAGTGTAATCTTGTAAAGCATGTGTAATCTGAGGTGAAGTCTGTATAGTATCTGATGAAGTCCGTGTAATCTTCGGTGAAGTCCGTGTAATCTTCGGTGAAGTCCGTGTAGTCACTCAATATTGTGTAATCTGGTGTACAAATATTTGGCAGCGGTTTACCCCTCGACTTTGGCTCCCTCTGCAATCACCTTTGGTGATGCTATGCCGAGTAGCATAATACGATCCTTTACAGTCCTACGCCACTATGCTATATTAGCCGCTTCTGATTGGTGGGTTAACGCCACTTTAGAGTACTGTTAACTCTTCACGCATGGCCCTCCGCTCGCTTCGCTCGCTCCGGGGCGCAATCAGACGTAACTAACTGAAACTAATCCAAATTTACAAAAAGAATCAAACATAACCTTAAAAAAATAAACAAAACATGTCTTGCCCCCGACGGGAATTGAACGCGGGACGGCTGTATTCCAAACGCAGAATCTGACCACTAGACTAACTAGATCTGGTGGAACAAACTGATTGGGCCGTAGATAAACTGAAAGTGACGTTAATCCACCAATCAGAAGCGGCGAAAATATGATAGTGGCGTATGACTGTAAAGGATCTTAAAATGCGTCTCTGTTCATATATTTATTAATAATTTGTTGTCGAGAATGTTGATGTTTGATGTTAATGTCTCCTGTAAAAATTTCAACAGAACATTTTTGTGGGTTAGCCTGAAAAAGCTAACTTTTATGTCCCGCAAATACTGATCAAATAAAATTAGGATACTCTGAGCCATTAACAAAGTATTTTGTGTCAAAAATACTATCACAACCGCTCGTATCAGAGATTCTGCCGATTAAATATGATGCCGGATCAGTGAAGCAGAAAAGTATTCCCAAACACATTATTTTTATTTAGTAAGTTTTTCTATATCTTTCGGATAATTTATTCTAATTCTAGCGTCGTCTTTCATTTTTCTTCCATAAATCCTACTTGCCTGACCAAATGAAGTTTTACCCAATGTTCCAAGGGTTCCCAAGGACAGGAGCCTTTTTAAACAGTTTCCATTATTCTTTGTCTTTGAACATCTCTTTATTCACAAAACTGAAAACTGACCTTGCTAAATTGCAGTGACCACTAGTTATCCTACCTTTTTCCTTTCTTTTAGCTAGTGTTGGGGAAACACCCCAATAACACAGTCCGAACCTGGATTGTCAGTATAATAGTTATATGAAACAATCTCTGGAAAGCAAGTTGTCACTCCGTCAAGGAAAACGTTTTTAAACGTTTAAATTTAATATATCTTTGTCTCTGTCAATGTTGTGTAAACAACAATATGCCAAATAAAGTTTTTTCTTTATGTTTCTACCCTCTCAAATGCATCGCAATTTTCCTCTCTGTTCTTCCTGTCCACGCCGGTAGGAAAAATTAAATAAAGTATAAAGTGCCTTACAAACACTCAACCGTGAAGAATCGAACCAGTCATCGCTCTGCGTGAATTTGGCGCCAAGAACATCTACCCAGTCGTAGCTTTGTTTGACACCAAGATATTTAGTAGTTATCTCATTTGTTTGCACAGATATTTGAAAAATATCTGCTGTACTCTGTGTTCCCTCTTTTCAACACTGAATCAAGGCCTCTTTGGGCGTTTTAACGCATTTTATCGAGACAATACAACTCGTAGCGTCTCTCCTGTTGAGGATAGAAGAAGGTAAAATGGCGGTTGGAAAGTTGTAGTTAGACAAATCTGTTCCTGTACTCAAGATTCGAATTATGTTTCGACGTCTTATATCCCTGGCAAAGTTAAGTTGAGAGAATCGTAGAAGTAAAATAACAAGGTATTTTGTGTGAACGGAAAGGCAGTCAGTTGAAATTTGGATTAAATTCTATCGAGAGAAGTTCATGGTAGATTCAAATAATCAAGAAGTTTTGTTAGACATTTAGTAATAGTTAACCTCATGTATAGTATTTAGTTTTAGGTATGAAAGAATGAATGCTTGAAAGTAGTTAGAAATAATTTTTTTCTTCAAACGTCAGTAAATCCGTCATTACTCGACTGTGTAGGCGGCCGTGAAGTTTCGTTTTTCCTCCGCCGGAGCTTTACTTTTCACTTTTCCGCCGGCGGAGGTAAAAGTGTTGTCATAGCGACATAGATACAATACAAACAGACAACAAAATAAGCGTCAACAACTCAAGATTTATTAAACTACATTTTGTATTTATCACTCAATTTGTGACTGCATTTCTAAAAATCACTAATTTAGGAACAAATTGGTTATTATTTAATCGAACTTACTCAATTACTGCTTATCAATACGGAATTGAAACGCAATCGGACACGCAATCTTAAAAAAATAATTATTGTTGACAGTGTCCACTGACAGCTTTATGTTTATATTCACCGACACCGGTCTAAGCAAGGCCACCTACGACCACAGCTTATACCGTACCGAATCAGTTATTGAACTCTACGTCGGCTCCTTTGATGTCGATGAAGCCAGATTTGACTTTTTCATGCTTTCCTCATTTTTCGCGCATGCCCTTCATACATTAAAAATGTTAGGTTTTAATGGCCAGCTGGAACTCAACAGAAACGGACTGGATTTAATTTAGTTTACATTTTTAGTAAATTAAATTAAACATGATATGTAACTGTAAGTGAAATTGATAAAAAAAGATATCTGGTAAACGTGATCGAGAATGATTAGTCATTTATACATAACCATAAATATGGTGTTTATAAGTGTAAATAAATATATAAATATTTTGATATGAACATAGAGTATCAATTTTTCTATAGCCGCGCGCTAAATAAGTAATTGCTAAATTTAAATGATATCGCAAAATCGACGAATGCCGTGGATCTTTATTTTGCGCTCTAGCGCGAATAAGGAAAAGAAAATTCTCACTTTTTCCGTCGAGTGTGCTATGAATGGTCATGGAAACCGAGGATAAATAAATGACAGTCATGCGTTTGTTACAGTTTGTTGCTGGCACTCCTGTTCTAAATATGCCCGAAGCCCGAATATAATATGTCAAAACTGACAGTCATTTGCAAATTTCAGAATAAGTATAGAGAAAAATGTGCATTTAATTTTAAAAAATGCGGCTGTAGAAAAAGTTCTGTGTGTTTTTCGAGCGCAAAGTAAGATTGCCGTTTTCGAAAGATTATTACGGGCAGGAATTTTATCAAAAATGTGATCGCGTCAAAGGGCCTTAATAAATTGATATTTCGTCACTCGAAGCCATTTATACACGGTGTCCCATATAAGAATGCACACTACAGGGATCTCGGAAACCAGAAGAGATACAAAGATGATTAAATTAGAGAAAAGGCGTGCCTTGCTGAATCCTACAACGTCATGCTTTGGAATCTAAAAAAATCCGATTACTTCCGAAGATATTTGGGAAATCCCGAATTTTCCCGATTTCGTTTTTATTTATTTCTGTCTTTATTTCAAAAGACATAACAATGCAAATTTCACATTCCCATTGCTACTTTTCCTGCTCTTCAAGTTGATGTTATTAGATTTTCAATCTGACGTTTCGTTTCTTTGCAACCATCATCAACTTTGTTTTTTCAAATAGTCGAAAAAAATTGTTTTATTCCTAAAAAACACTAATTTTAATTCTAAATCCAACGACATATCGCTCCTTACATTTATCCGACGTTTCGGCTGAAAAAAACCATCATCAATGTTATTTAATGATGATTACGAAGGAACGAAACGTGGGATCAAAAATCTAATTATGTCATTAGGTAGAGGACAAAAATTGGCATAGGAACGTGAATTTTATTGTGATCTATCCTCTTCATTAAAATCTGAAAAAAAATTAATTATATTTTAAATTTCAAGAATTCGTAGATTGCAATTATTCATTTTTTTAAGGCTTTAATAAAGAAAATTGATCAAAACAAAATTCACATTCTTATGCCATTTTGCCTCCTCTACATGATGACGTAATTATATTTTTGATCCGACGTTTCGTTCCTTCGTTATCATCATCAAATACTATTGATGATGGTTTTTTTTATCCGAAACGTCGGATAAATGTAAATAGCGATATGTTGTTGAATTTAGGATTGAAATTAGAGTATTTTAGGAATAAAATAAATTTTTTCGACTATTTAAAAAAACAAAGTTGATGATGGTTGCTAAGAAACGAAACGTCAGATTGAAAATGTAATAACACCAACTTGAAGAGCAGGAAAAGTGGCAATGGGAAAGTGAAATTTGTATTGTCATATCTTTTCAAATAAAGTCAGAAAAAAATAAGAACGAAATCGAGAAAATTCGGGTTTTCTCAAATATCTTCGGAAGTAATCGGATTTTTTTACATTTCGAAGCATGACGTTGTAGGATTCAGCAAGGCACACCTTTTCTCTAATTTAATCATCTTTGTACCTCTTCTGGTTGGCGAGATCCCTGTACTGTGCATTCTTATATGGGACACCGTGTATAGTTGTAGGCAATGAATAAAGAGTTGTAGGTATGTGATATTGTTCACTACTTATTTCTAGTTAAATTTACATACCACCTTTGTAATATTAGTGTGACGGTTCTAAATTGGTTGCCTTTATTATGGGATGCTAAGAGGCTAGACAAAACTACAATTTATGTCTCAAGTTTAAAAAGTTAAACTTCCTGCAGAAGGGAGCCAAACAATTATCGACGTAGACTATTAATTTATCATGCAATGTGATATGAATGAACTATACTTTAATCTCAATACTTAATGTAAACATCTACTTACAACCTTTCATCTTTCGGAAAACTAAAATATCCTGAAGCTGGATTGGCTTTCTTGTGCCCTTTGCAGACAAAACAACATACGGCCATGGTTAACAATGAAAACACGTTAATGATTAAATGTCCAAAAAGTTAACACACTTAATAAATAAATAATCGAGCACAAATAATAACACGCAAACAATCCAATCTATAACGTAACCTGCTGCTTCTTGTCAAAAAATCGAGAGTCCAACGCTGTGCGGTGTGTTCAATTTCCGACTGAACCAGGTTTATGTCTCTTCGATTCAGCAAACTGTAGTAATAGAAAAAGATAACACTACATTGGACACCAAACCGGTTCTGTTATTCATAAATAAACGAAGTCGCCCTCATATAATTGGGCTCGTAGCAGACGCCGAGAATATGAGGAAAATGCTCCTATTGGTTGGATTTTATTGCTTCAAAACACGTGGAGAGTTAAATAACTGATTCGGTACGGTATAAGCTGTGCTACGACCGTGGTCTAAGCCGCCTTGCGAACCCATTTATCTTTAATAATAATTAGATATTATTACTATTAAAAAGAGATGTTTTTGCATTAATTTGTCGACATTTGAAGAAAAAACAGCATATTTTATTTGGAGGAAAAGTTACTTTTCATGGCTTGCTCTCTATTACCAGCCTCACTCCGTTCGGCTGTTAAACACGAGCGCGCCATGAAAAGTATCACTTTTCCTCCATATAAAATAATATAGCTTGAAGCTAAGGTGCTTGGCACTGCCTTAGCTGAAAATTAAGTCTTGTGGACCAACCGTTAATTAGATATAATTGGTTTAAGTGCAGACTAACTACGCTACCTGTTAAGACGAGGATTAGAGAGCGCTTGTAGAATGGCTGGTGGTACGACAACCCGTAGTGCAGCTGTAGGAAGTAATACCCGTTTTGACGAAGACTCTTTAGAGAAAATTATTTCAAAGGTTTGCACTTCCATTGTTAGTCAGCTAGAGAAGAAATTGTGTGATAAAATGGAGCAACTAGATGAGAAGTTAACCCAGTTTTGTAAGACACTTGACGGTCTTAGGGAATCGGTAGCAGTTAATGAAAAAAATATTGAGAACCTAAACTATCGTATGGACTACCTAGAACAACAAGCTAAATCAAACTCAATTAGGATTTGTGGATTTGCCGAGTCCGACAGTGAAAAACTTAATGAAGAAATTCCAAAATTTATTACTGAGACACTCCAGGTAAAATGTTCAAAGGGCGACCTTAATTACATTTTTAGGAAATCAGATGACCCTCAAGAGGGTAAACCAAGACCTATAATTGTCAATTTCATAAGCAACATTAAACGAAATGAAGTATTTTGGGCTAAGAAATTACTAAAAGGAACTAATGTCGCTATGTTTGAAGACTTAACACCATCGAGATATCAACTGTTAACCGATGCGAAGAAGAAATATGGATCCACCAATGTTTGGACATCAGCTGGGAAAATTTATCGTTGGAACCAGGATACAAGAAGAAAAACGCAGATTAAGTCTAAATCTGATTTAAACTAATTCAGGTATTTGTGTGTATAACGTCAAATTATAACGTGTTACTTCAACACTCCTCTATATTAAATAGACGCCAAACATATTGAATATGCTGTTAAATTCCTTACATTTATCTTTTTATAAAATTTTAATGCTGGGAATTCTATGGTATGAGGTATTTTCGATTGCTCTTTATTACAATGCATTATTGAATTTTTGATGTATAAGTTGTAGCACCAGGTTGATGTGCGATGGTTGGTTCATAGCTTCATTTGTACAAATTATAGCACAATTAATATTTAAACAAAAACTTATTTGATTTTTTTTCTCGTTACATCGCAATTTATTTCATTATTTTTTTGTAATGATCAGGTATGGGACATGTAAAGTAATCATAAAATGGATAAAAATAGTAAATTCTCTTTCGTTCATTTTAATATAAGATCTTTATATTCTGGTTTTCACGATTTTCAAGATTTTGTTTCGGAGGAGGAGTTTCGGGTGGTGGGATTGTCTGAGACTTGGTTAAATGAAACTATTTCTACTGAAAGTTTAAATATTCCTAACTATGCCTTAGTCAGAAGGGATAGAGATGCTCGCGGTGGTGGTGTAGCCTTGTATTTACATAATTCTCTTAAATTTAAGGTTCTAACTCCACCGGGCCAACAAAGTCTACTTGAACAAATTTGGGTGAGTGCAAAAGTTCAGGGCCAAATTTTATATTTTGGTTCTTTATATAGGCCTCCACATTTAAATGTTAATGATTGCCTGGAAGATTTGGAAAATACTTTAGTTAGCTTTTTACCAACCTGCAACCATATTTTCTTTGGGATGGATTTTAACATTGATGTTGCGCGTACTGATAACGCGGCCTGTAAACAGCTTTACCGATTATTAGACAAATATACTTTAACCCAACTTGTTGATTCTCCCACCAGGATTTCTTCAAATTCTAGCTCCACTATTGACTTATTAATTACTAATTCACCGCAATTGTCTAGCAAAATTGAGATTATTAACATGGAAGATATCTCTGATCATCATTTGGTGTATTCAATTCTGCATTTGGAAAAGACACGGATACCGGTTTTATTTCGAACTTACCGTGATTACTCTAGTTTTATTTTAGATAACTTTTTATTCGATTTACATTCTATTCAGTGGGATCTAATTTATAGTTTAAATGATGTAAACGAAATGATTTCGTTTTTGAACTTAAATATCAATGAAGTATTCGACATTCACGCTCCCTTAAAAAAGTCTAGAATTACTAAAGCACCGGCTCCCTGGATAACCCCTAATATTAAGTTTGTGATGAAATTGCGGCAAAAAGCTCTTTCTAAATATAAAAAAATTAAAACAGATGCAGCATTTAAAGAGTATAAGCAACTTCGAAACTTTGTTACATCAGCAGTTAGGAATGAGAAAAAGGCATTTCTTCATCATAAATTTAAAGTCGATCCCAAATCTTTTTGGAAAACTTTAAAATCATTAAACATCCATAGCTCTTCTAATTCCTGTCAAAGTACACCTGAGTATAAACCCTCACAATTTAATAAATTTTTTGTCGAGAGTGTTCCAAAAGTGAAAGCTTATTCTGGAACTAGTATTTTGCAGCAATATGAAAATAATACTTATCTAGACGTCGAACGTCAATTTAAATTTAAAGAAGTAAGTGAAGACCTAGTAACTAAAGTAATTTCTCAAATTAGAAGTAATGCTATGGGTTCCGACTTTATAGATATACGAATGATTAATCTCGTTACTCCTTACATTACTCCGTATATTACATTTATTATAAACCACTGTATAAGGTTTAGTGTTTTTCCAGAGGCTTGGAAGCAGGCTGATATAATTCCCATTCCTAAGACTGGCAACCCAACTGAATTGTCACATTATCGCCCAGTAAGTATACTCCCAACAATGTCAAAAATTTTTGAGAAAATAATTTATGCACAACTTAATGAATTTACCTCTAATAGACAATTATTGCCAACCACACAGTCGGGGTTTCGCGTGAACCATAGTACCAGTACCGCTCTCATTCATGTATGTGATGACATTTTGAAAGCGTTTGATCAAGGAAGGACAACAGTATTGGTGCTACTAGACTTCAGCCGTGCCTTTGATACCTTAGATCATTCCATTTTATTAGCAAAACTTGAATGTTTTGGTCTTCATAGATCTAGTGTTAGCCTTCTGGATAATTATTTATTAAAAAGGTATCAAAGGGTAAGAGTCAATTCTGCTTGTTCTGAATATCTGGAGTTATCACGGGGAGTTCCACAGGGAAGCATTCTTGGTCCCTTACTTTTCTCCATGTATACATGTGATTTTCATAAACAACTTCGCATTTGTCGTTCACACCAATTTGCAGATGATACCCAGCTGTACCACTCGTTTAATCACACTGAAATTGATGAATCTGTGCTGGCCATCAATTCGGACCTACTGGCCATGTCTAATCTGTGCTTAAGCCACAAATTAATTCTAAACTCTGCCAAATCCAAGCTGCTGGTATTTGGAAAGCCTCTTCCTAGTACGGCGAGAATAAGTATAGATGGTTCGTGCCTGATTTCTACTAATAGTGAGAAGGGTTTGGGAATTGTTCTGGATGCTGACCTGAGATTTGTGGGACATGTATCGAAATTATTACAGGCATGTTTTTACAAATTAAAAACTCTGTATATGAATAAAGATTTTCTTTCGACAGATGTAAGACTGCACCTCTGCGATTCATTAATATTATCCCTTATTAACTATGCAAATATGCTCATCTGGCCGGCACTATATCAACGTGAAAAAAATAGCCTACAAAAAATCCAAAATGCTTGCTTGAAATTTAGCTTTAATATGAGAAAATATGATCATGTAACTCCGCTACTGGAGAGGTCCAAATGGTTGTCTCTGGATGAAAGATTTACACTGCAGTTGGCTACACTTGTGCATAAAGTACTCCTTTCTGGCGAGCCGGTATACTTACGTAATAAACTTACATCAAATGTTAGTATTCATGGTAGAGATACTCGAAACGGCCATACCCTTGTCATTCCTAAGCATAGAACCGCAAAATTTCAGGGCTCATTTAGCTATAATGGCCCTAAAGTGTATAATTCTTTACCACCTGAAATTAAATCATTTTCCTCCGTAACAACATTTAAGCAAAGAGTTAAACGCATTATTTTAAATAGAAGATATGTTTAATTTTATTTTTTATTTATATTCTTTTTTTTTTGTATTTTTCTACAAGTTTATCTATTACAATTAATGTGTTTGCCGCAATTGTATAGACAGTAATATATATATGAGGTTAAGTTTTAGGTTTACGCATTGTGTAGTTAAGTATAATAAGATATTGATATTTGGATATATTTCTCTTATTTACTTTTGGTTAAGTTATTGTGCATTGTAATTATCATTTAATTAACTAATCTTAATAACATGGTTAGATAGAGTAGCCTTAGGCTAGATCTCGCCATGGCTTGAATCAAATATGTATGTTAAATGTTTTTTTGGATACAAATAAAAGACAGTTTATTATTATTATTATTATTATTATTATATCATATTTAATGCAAATTAAATCTTGCATTATTAAAGTACGTAATACCTAAAATTCATCTTTCAATTCACACCCTATGAATAAAAACCCCCCCACCCTATTTTGATACAGTCCACTAATTAAAGTGGTTAATTATAAAGTTAGGGTGATAAATGATTTAAGAATACCGACCAGCTAGAAAGGATAGTTTTTGATCCATGTTCTTCAATATTAGTGAGTTTTCTCTTGTTTCACGGAGAACTTTAATATCTACATCGTTTGGGCCAATATATTTAAGTATTTATTCTATTTTCTTTTTTACGTTGTTTAGTTGAGTTTTTATTTCTTTCATTGCATTATTGATACCAACTATAATTAAGTTGTTTTATATAGTTTCTTGATCTTTAATTTGCGATTGGCCCTTAAGATTCTTAAGCAAATTCTTTATTCTTTGATATTTGATCCTCGTGTTGCTCCGCATAAAATTTCAAATCATTTGCCCATTTATGAACAAAATATCCAAGGATGATTTGAACATTATCAGAATTACTGACTAAAGCCTGTATATACAATGCAGCAAAATGCTAATATGAAACTGTCAAAGGATTATCCCGTTGTGGATTCTTTGCACAACTTTTATCATTCATTCACGCATTCGAAAGGATGGGTTTAGCAGGTACTACTACATAAAACAGCGATTCTATTTTTGTTATATTATATTTATTTGTGTTTATGTTTGATTTTACCACTCACTTGTACATTGTACCCTTGAACTGAGTGCATAAAAAATACAAACGTTCATTAACCCATGAAGCTCAATATAAAAATAAGGAAACCGCATATGTAAATACATGTTATAGTTCCTAAAACATTTGTTTGTTTTATAAATGTGACATTATTATTAATAAAATGTTCTTTCTGTAAACTGAATCAACATCATTCTTGCCTCTTTAAAGCGTTTCTTAGCAAGTACTGAACGAATTAGTGTAAGAAAATTGTGTATTAGTGTTTTTTATAGTGTGAATATTCGGGACTACATACAGCAATGGTTGTAATAAGAATTATTTGTATGTATTATATAAACTATAAATATGTTTCCATGTTTTATGAACTTGATCATTTTATGCCGGGGTCTTGTAATGTTTACCTAATTCAAATAAAATTAACATTTTTCAAAGTTTTGTAAATCTTGGTATTACATTAGTATATGTCTTAAAACTTAAAAAAACTTAATATAAGTAAAAATAAATGTGAGCACATATTCAGACATTGTTAAACAAAATAAATGAAATACTGATTTTAAATGAAAAATTCTCAATAATTTGATAAAAAAAATTTTTTTGGAGCCAGAGTTAGTGCATTCAAGTTTATTCATTAAAAAGTAAACATGTTCATTAAAAGAAAAATGATTTAGCTAGTTTTTAAAATATGTTAGAATAATGCTCTAATTCTGGCTAAATAATATTTATTTACTTTATTTATTTATTTATTCATTAATCTCCATAAGGGGTGCAACAATTAAATGGTTTCATCATAATGGTAAGTGTTTTTTTTTGCAGTTGCATTTGGTCAATCCTTGCTGACAACTTTACATTCCAATCCTACAACTACAGAGTTGCCCTCTACCAAGCTAATCAACCTGTCTGAAACAAATAGTAGGGAAGGGAATGTACCTCTGATTCCGCCCAGAACTCTTAGTCCCTTAGTTTTAAGAAATATTTCTCAATATTCAAGAAATATCTCCGTTTCCAATCGTCCAGAGTTTTCAAGAGCACTGGATGTCCTTCCTACGAAAAATAATATAACTGAGTTGGATAATAATACCAATAGAGATTTAACTGTGATAAACCAAAACATTACTGAGTCAGACCTTAGTGCAAACTTCACTGGATATATTTCCAATGGAAACAGAAGCATCAGTCCTAGTAATCACAGTGAGAATATCACTTATCTTGGAGAAGAATTTAGCTTTAATCATAGTTTTGTCCAGTCGGAACGAATAGGTGAGATAATTACATATATTTTATATTTAAATTTGGTTAAAATGCAGACATCCTGGAAGTGAGTCAATTTAATAATTCAAAACGTGTTTTCAATACTCTAATCATGAAATTTAAAAAAAATTGGAAAATTCCTGTATATCTTCATACAATCATTCCAAATTCACCTTATTTGTGAGGAAACTGCTCTTTGTAGCAAATGCCATATGCACGTTCAAAAACAGTAAAAAAAATCCTAAAAATTAATTACTTTCAAAAATGTATTTATTATTGTTTATAGGTGATAACATAGCAACTTTTGTAATAGATGTTACAATTGATTTCTTATTTGAATTAATTTACTACACTTTAGAAAACTCACATTATAAACTAAAGTCGCGGAATACAAAATAACACTTTTAGTTTAAACACCGTGATACTAGCAGCGGTGTTCAGAAGCAATGAATTTGGTATTACCATTAATTTATTATCAACAGGTATAGAAGAAGGAGATTTAGATGTAGAAGACACTACGGGAAACCTCTCGGCAGCTGGTATAACTGGTATAACCCTTGGGTGTATAGTTATTGTTGGTATAATTTGTGGTGTCAGCTTCCTTGTGTACCATAGTCGGGGATTCAATAGGCCTCAAGTACTTAATGATAGATGTAGCAACCCAGACTCTAGTGGATACATCGACGATGCTTCAGTAAGAGTAAGCAATTATATTTAGAAAGTTTAGCTTTATTGAGTTTTGCAGAGATGTCTTCGAGTGCTGTTTTATATACAAGGAGAAATTTGCTATTTCATAATTTAAAATCTTTATAAATCATACAGTAGTATACATAGGTTTTTAATGATAGGTCTCTGAAATGCCCTGAAAATGTCTATTTTTGCGTCTATGCTGTGTGAAGTATTAGCACAGAAGAAAAAATAATCAGAATATTCTCTGTGAAATGCCGCCTTTGATGTCTTTCAGACAAATTGCTTTAGCGTCGGCCATTTTAATTCCAGATCCGTATTACGCTTTTTGCAAATTTCGTAAACAGGTGGGTATTCGCATTATTTTGTATTATTTATCATGTATTTTCGGATACTATGTAAATAGTATGGGAGTTTGTATATAATATTGTCACGACTAACAACCATCCGAACGTTTTTGTGCTACCCTATAGAACTAGCCGCCGCCGCCGCGCCGTGCCCCTCGCTTCTTTGTCTGTATGACTCCTCGCCCGGCCGGTCGCGAAGTTTCAGGATCGCTGGACTGGAATTATCTCGATGGCCTCGTCGAGATCATATAGAGTGGCCTCGGAATACTTCCCGAATATTCGTGATAGATTTGAGATTATATATAAGCAGACCTAAGGCGAATGTTAGTCAGTTCAGTTTAGTTAATCATTGAGTGTTGAATAGATATTAGTGGTAAAGTTATAAGAGTAGTATAGAGTGTTAAATTGTATACAGTGGCAGTGAATAAAGAGAGTATTAGTTGAGAATAGCAAAGTTGTAATTCTGTTAAGAACCCACGGGAAAAACGTAACATTAGGTGTCAGAAGTTGGATTGTGAAAGGACCGGACTTGTGAAGTATTTTTCGAGGAAAGAAAAGGGTACAAGTAAGTCAACGAGACCGTTTGGTTGGTGGATTCTGTGAAAATTTTATAAAATTCTATGGTTAATACGAGGCAACAAGCGGCAGAAATGGAACAAATAAATAAAATGTTGGCCGATTTTATGGATAATTTAAATGCTGAGAGGCGAGCGGATCGGGAAGAGGATGAACGTAAAAAGCAAATAGAACAGGACCGGCTTCGGAAAATTTTGCAAGATCAAGAAGATAAAAGACAAGCGGAACGGAAAGAGGATGAACGTAGAAGGCAAGCAGAGCAGGACCGGCTTCAGAAAATTTTACAAGATCAAGAAGATAAAAGGCAAGCGGAACGGGAAGAGGCTGAAGGTAGAAGGCAAGCAGAACAGGAACAGCTGCAGAAATGGATGCTGGATGTAATTGTAGGCGAGCAAGGAAAATTACAGAAAATATTGGACGGGCAAAATGAGAAATTTGAAAAAGAAGTAAACAATATACAAAAAGAAGTTGTAACTGTACAAAAAGAAGTAGGAGACGTACAGAAAGAAATGAAGAATCTACAAGCAGAAGTTTCCAGACTAAAACACCAAGCACCCACCGAGAGGGCATTCGCCTCAGGACAAAACATCAAACCTCCAACGTACGACGGTCAAACATCCTGGACAATGTACAAAAGACAATTTGAAGCCGCTGCTGTTGCCAACGGTTGGAATAATGAAGAAATGGCTACATCACTAGTGGTAGCGCTTCGTGGGTCTGCCTTGGAACTACTACAGACCATTCCCATCAGCCAACAAGGGAAATATGACATACTTGTAGCTGTCCTGGAGAGACGATTTGGAGACCAACACCGAAGACAACTGTATCAGGCACAAGTAAAGTCACGGCATCAGAAGCCTGGTGAAAACCTGCAAGAATTTGAGGCAGACATTAGACGTCTCATTCAATTGGCCTACCCGGGAGCGACAGAGGAATTTCAAGAGGAACTTGCTGCCCAATATTTCGTGGATGGTATCAGAGATCCAGAAACTCAGAAAATGCTACGCCTAGCCAAATTTGATAACAGCAGTGAAGCTTTGGGTCGAGCGCTAGAAATCGAGGCGGCCTGTAACATCTCCAAGCCAAAAATCAGGGCCGTATCCATCCAGGAAGAAAAGCCGACAAACAGCTGTGAATTAAATGAGATGTGTGAAATTTTGAAGAAATTAACGGAAGTTCTTCAGGCCACGGCGAGATTCCGGGAGCCAATGGAAGATAGGCCACATAACCGAAATACATCAAATCAGTGCTATAGATGTGGCAGGACTGGGCATTTCAAAAGAGACTGCCGAGTACAACTACGGTCTAGATCTCCATCCAGAGACGCTAGGGCCCCCAAGTCAAATCAGGAAAACTTCAATTAGTCAACATTGCGGGGCGGGTGTTGGCTAAAGAATATAAAGCCCCCAGGATCGTCTCCATAAAAAGCCTAGGAAAGGCCGCCGACAGTCTAACAATTACAGGAAAGATCAACGGAAGAGCCATAACAATTACTGTTGACACTGGTGCGGCGGTATCTTTGATAAGGTCCAACAGAGTAAATAGAGTAGAAGTTCTACCCATAGCAAAGAATGTAGTTTTACATACAGTTACCGGTGAGACAGCTGAAGTACTTGGGGAAATGGATATCGAACTTCAACTGGGACGAATTAAATTACACCACACAGTGTTAGTCGCCGACATCGAAGACGAATTTATTTTGGGGATGGATCTCATCGTGCAACATGGATTCTCTTTTGACAACAAGCTTAATCTTCTGAAGTTTGGCACCGAAGAGTTCATCCTTAACAAAACAGACGATGGCACACCGACTAAAGTAGTGGCGGCATGTACTGTCAGAATAAGCGGAAATACCGAGCAGATAATTTTTGGGAAATTGGAGAAGGATTTTGGAGGCTGCATCGGACTTATCCAACACCACGATTTGCCTTGCAAACACCTCGTAGGCAAAGCGCTAGTCAAAACCGACGGCGAAATACCGATAAGGATAGCAAATATATCATCCAATTCCATCAAAATCAATAAAGGAGATGTAATAGCCACTTGCGAGCCGGTGCAGTGGGTAACCAGTTGCGAAACGCAGACAGAAGTAACACCCTCAACATCACCTAAGGAAGTCATAGAACATTTCCAGAAGTCGTGGCAACATCTGTCTTCCGAAGAACTGAAGAGAGCTACACAATTTATCAAAGAGCAGAGCACAGCCTTTGAAAGGAAAAATGGCAATACTGGAAGAACGAACATCATAAAACATAAAATCGACACTGGCAGTGCTCACCCCATACGGCAGCATCCTCGGAGGTTACCAGTGACGAAGCAGCAAGAGGTTACCACACTAGTGGATAAAATGCTTGAAAATGGAATTATTGAAGAGTCATCAAGTCCATGGTCATCTCCTGTTGTCTTAGTCACCAAGAAGGATGGGACTACCAGATTCTGCGTGGACTATAGAAGGCTCAATGACGTCACCAAGAAGGACAGCTATCCACTTCCCAGAATTGACGACACGTTGACAACACTAGCAGGTTCTCATTGGTTCTCAACACTCGATCTAAAGAGCGGATACTGGCAAGTAGGCATTGACGAACAGGATAAGGAAAAGACTGCCTTCTCTACCGGAAGTGGTTTATATCAGTTTAAAGTTATGCCCTTCGGACTATGCAATGCCCCCGCTACTTTTGAGCGTCTTATGGAAGTTGTTCTACGAGGCCTCACTTGGAAGACATGCCTGGTCTATCTTGATGATATAATGGTAATGGGAAAAACTTTCGAAGAGCACCTACAAAACCTGCATGAAGTTTTTACTAGGATCAAGAATGCTCAGCTCTTACTGAATCCAAAGAAATGTTTTCTCTTCCAACAAAAAGTTGAATTTCTCGGGCACGTCGTTTCATCAGAGGGAATCCAAACTGATCAACGAAAGATAACAGCAATCAAAGACTGGCCTCGTCCTCGCGACAAACACGAACTGCGGAGCTTCCTTGGATTATGTACTTATTATAGAAGATTTGTCGAAGGATTTGCAAATATAGCTGCACCTTTACATAAGCTCACTGAAGAACGAGCAAATTATAACTGGGATCATAACTGTGATTCTGCGTTCAGGAAATTAAAAGCAGCTCTATGTTCTAGTCCAATATTGGGATATCCGGAACAAAAGGGTAAATTTGTATTGGACACAGACGCCAGCAACACCGGCATCGGAGCAGTTCTATCGCAAGTACAAGCAGGAGAAGAACGAGTTATCGAGTACTACAGTCGAACACTTTCGAAACCTGAACGTAACTACTGTGTAACCCGAAAAGAGCTTTTGGCAATAGTACGGTCTGTTGAGCATTTCCATCAATATCTGTACGGGCAAGAATTTCTGATAAGGACTGATCATGCAGCACTTAAATGGCTTTTGGATATGAAACAGCCTGAAGGACAGGTAGCCAGATGGCTTGAAAAGTTACAACAATATAACTTTAAGGTTAAGCACAGGGCAGGGAGATTGCATAATAATGCAGATGCTTTATCCAGAAGGCCATGCGAGGATAATTGTAAGCATTGCCAAAGAATGGATCAACAAGAAGGAATTACTCCCATTAGGCAAACGAAATTTGAGGTTGATCAGCAGTGGACCACAGAGCAACTTAAAAAGGATCAGCTTGAAGATAGTGAAATGGCACTATTGCTAAGAGCTAAAGAAGAACATCAACCAAGACCAAGCTGGAGCGAGATATCAACTAAAGGACTTGCTTTTAAAACTCTGTGGGCTCAGTGGGACTCCCTGGTGGTGGAAAATGGACTTCTTAAACGAGCCTGGGAAAGCGCCGATGGAAAAGTAGTGGTACCAAGGAGGAAGATATCGGAAGTTCTGAAAGAAGTTCATAATGGAAAGTCTGATGCTCATCTCGGAGTGAACAAAACGATTGACAAGATTCGCGACAGATTTTACTGGGTCAACTACTGCCAGGATGTGAAATCGTGGTGTCGGCAGTGCTCAACCTGTGCCGCAAGCCAAGGACCCAAAACAAGATCTAGGGGCAAAATGAAACAGTATAATGTGGGCCTACCGTTTGAACGTATCGCCATTGACGTAGCTGGCCCTTTTCCAGAAACAAATAATGGTAACAAGTACATTTTAGTGGCAATTGACTACTTCAGTAAATGGCCTGAAGTATTTGCGATCCCCAATCAAGAAGCTGTTACCATAGCAGAGGTCCTTGTGAATAACTTATTCAGCAGATTTGGTGTTCCGTTAGAGTTGCACTCAGATCAAGGACGCAACTTCGAATCCAAGGTTTTCCAGAAAGTCTGTGATTTACTCAACATCCATAAAACACGGACTACCGCCTTACATCCACAATCAGACGGCATGGTTGAGAGGTTTAACAAGACCATTGAAGAACATTTGTCAAAGGTCGTAGATGAACATCAGAAGGATTGGGACCAACACATACCACTATTTTTAATGGCCTATAGATCAGCAGTCCATGACACGACAGGACTAACACCAGCCATGGTTTTATTTGGAAGAGAACTCCGTTTACCCTGTGACCTATTATTCGGAACGCCAGACAACCAGGATATGGAAATTCAAGACTACGCAGACTCCCTTAAGGAAAAGTTACTATACGTCCATGAATTAGTCAGAGAAAACACGGAGAAAGCCAGCGACCGAATGAAGACACGATATGATCTCAAAGCTAATTCTATGGGATTTCAGATGAACGATAAAGTCTGGTTATATAATCCACAAAGGAAGAAAGGAAGATCTCCCAAGATAACGCCAGTATGGGAAGGACTCTATACAGTCATCAAAAGAATTAATGACGTTGTGTATAGAATTCAGCGTAGTCCCAGAAGCAAACTGAAAGTTGTTCACCTCGACAGACTGAAAGCATACCACGGACATGCAGTATCTGATCGGGACGATCAGGTTTAAGAGGGAGGCAATGTCACGACTAACAACCATCCGAACGTTTTTGTGCTACCCTATAGAACTAGCCGCCGCCGCCGCGCCGTGCCCCTCGCTTCTTTGTCTGTATCCCGGCCGGTCGCGAAGTTTCAGGATCGCTGGACTGGAATTACCTCGATGGCCTCGTCGAGATCATATAGAGTGGCCTCGGAATACTTCCCGAATATTCGTGATAGATTTGAGATTATATATAAGCAGACCTAAGGCGAATGTTAGTCAGTTCAGTTTAGTTAATCATTGAGTGTTGAATAGATATTAGTGGTAAAGTTATAAGAGTAGTATAGAGTGTTAAATTGTATACAGTGGTAGTGAATAAAGAGAGTATTAGTTGAGAATAGCAAAGTTGAAATTCTGTTAAGAACCCACGGGAAAAACGTAACAATATGTATAGATAATGCTAATATCCGATATACGTTATTATGCATAAAACCTAAGCAAATTGGGAATTATGGATAGTTGCTAAAACACTTAATTATCGATATTAACCAAACATATTAGACGCAAAAAAGTTATAAAAATTATAAAATTGGTTTTGGATACAACAGGGGGGTTAGATTGGGTTAGTTTCTCTAGTTGAATTCCCAGTTGAATTCCCAGAGCGGAGCGGAGAGCCACGCATATTATATAACCATATATAAGTTTGGTTACTATGGATATTAAGTAAAAGATAATTTCTGATCTGTAATTCCTAAAATGCTTAGTTTTTATGCATATCGTATTTCAGATATTAATATCAAATCAAATCAAATCAAAATATACTTTAATGTCATAAAAATATACATTTTGTAGACAAAGCTTTACTACAACTAAAGTAATACAAATAAAACAAAAACAATGTAGCAAACTATAAAATTACAAACACCAGTATCATAAAATATTCGTCGACAGTAGTTTTCCTAAAACCTATTCCGCAAGTAGACGCTCCCACGTTACATAGTAGCCTATTAAGACATTTAGCTAAACATATACAAATCTCAAAACTTAAAACTAAAGACATGCCACGGAGGTAAAAATACATATGGTCGAGCAGTAAAACAAAACGCAAGCAAACAAACAGTGAGAAACCTCTCCTCACAATACTCCATAAGCCACAATAAGCCCCAGGAACAGGTAAAATCCATAACTCTCCACAAATGGTCACAATGATAAATATACTATATAATAATAAATACAACTAAAACTACAAGGAATTTGCCGAGAACGCACGGACATCACTGAGAGCAGCTGTAAAATTCTCCAATTGAGTAGTAGGCTCTCTCAACAAGTAAATTTTTCACCGTTGTTCTAAACTTCCTTGTGTCAGTAATTTGCCTCAATTTGGCTGGGAGGTGGTTAAATAGCTTTTTGCCATTAAATATTAATGAGTTCTTCGTAAGGGATGAAGTAGGTATCGGAAGAGGGACTACATACGGCCGGCGCGTAGAGTATGATCGCGAATCATCATTGATTAGGCTTTTATATTTCCGGTCTATTAGACATACTGTCTCCAGAATAAATATACTCGGAAGTGTTAAAATTTTTTGTGAGATAAAGAGCGGCTTGCAAGAGTCTCTGTTATTTGCTCTGCACAAAACACGTAGCGCTCGCTTCTGTAAGACAAAGACTGAGTTAAATAATTGGTCAGAACAAGAACCCCAAAAGCATATACCATATCGTAAATGGGATTCTATGAGTGCAAAATATACATTTCTTACAATGGCAAGATCCAATTCAGACACCATAACCCTCAATGCGAAACATCCCCTAGACAATTTAATATTCAGATTATATACATGTTGATCGAATTTCAGTCTTTCATCAATATAAATCCCCAAAAACTTGTTCACCTGTACTCCAGTCATCAGAGCAGAATCGAGGAAGACATCGCGGACATTGGATCTAAACATCATCAGGTGTGTCTTCGATACATTCAGCGTCAGATAGTTTGCATCGCACCATTTCTTGATTTCAGACAGATCTCCACTCACAATTCTTCCCAAGTAAGCAGGATCCCTCCCGCTCCAAAGCACCGTGATATCGTCTGCAAACATTGTAAATTTACCCGAGATGTTCAGGTCCGAAAGATCATTTATGTACACTAAGAATAAGAGGGGACCCAAGACAGAGCCCTGTGGGACCCCCGATCCGACATTCAAGAGCCTCGACCCCTTGTTGCCCACAATGACAGATTGGACACGGTTTGATAAATAGGAAGTAAACCATGACAAAGCCACACCTCTGATACCATAAAATTCCAATTTGCTCAGCAATATTCTGTGATCCACGCAATCAAATGCCTTGGACAGATCACAGAATACCGCCGCAGCACCGTCATTGTCATTCAGATGCAGGTAGAGACTCTCCAACAGTGAAAACATGGCATCGCTGGTGTTCCTTGATGCGAGAAACCCGAATTGAGCCTCACTTAACACTCCCATAGCATCCAAGTATCGAACAAGCCTCACCTTAACAGGCCTCTCAACTATCTTGGCTAAAGTTGGAATTAACGATATCGGCCTAAAACTAGAGGGATCATCAGGATCTCCGCCCTTAAAAATTGGAACAACATTAGCTCTTTTAAGGCAATGGGGGAAAAAGCCCGTTGTAAAGGATGCATTAATGGCTTCGGCTAATGTCAAAAGTGCAGAGTTAGGGAGCTCAATCAACACATTGAGCGACACGCCATCCCAGCCAGATGTAGTCGCATTTTTCATATCCGCGAATATGTCCCTCACCTCGTCAACATCAGTGGGTCGAAAAAAGAATGATTCCTGTAGGGATACATGTCGCAGGTAACTCAACGCATCTCTATTGGTGTTAGTCCCATTACCCAGCCGAGATGCGATTGTACAATAAAAAGTGTTTAGCTGGTCACACGACAAGCTAGATCGACAGAAGACTCCATTCCGTCCCTTCAACTCATTAACAATCTTCCAGCTTTCCTTCTGTTTATTTTTTGAATTTATAATACGCCGAGAAAAGTAGTTAAGCTTTGCTTTAGCTATTGTTTTTCTATATATGCCCCTATACCTACGGTAATATCTCATAAAGCCACCATCAGACAAGCAGTATTTACGCATTTTATGCAAGAAACGCATGTTCCTTGCAGACACTTTTAAACCTTTAGTGATCCATGATTTTCGCTTCCTTTTTTTAATTAGTCTGAGGGGAAAAGCCATATAAAAAATACTAACCACTCTCTGATGAAAGCGTTCAAGGGGATCTCCATGGCACAGTATATCATCCCAATTTTCAACCGCACACAGTTGAGAGAACCTACTATAGTTACGCCGTGTAAACAGCCTACCACGCTTTTTTGCGGCTTCAAGATTACCACAAGAAACATTCACACTACATAGCACAGCCGCGTGATCGGACAATCCCGCGCCCAGAACAGAACACGTAACATTGTCGGACCCTACATTAGTACACAAATAGTCAATAATGGTAGCAGTAAAATTGGTTATACGCGTTGGTTCCCCCACATGCATGGTCATATTAAATGATTCCAACAGATTCGAGATCAAGAGGAAGTCAACGTGGTTTTTATTCATAAAATTTATATTAAAGTCTCCCGCCAAAACGACACGTGCATGCAAGGGAAAGCCAGAAATGAGCGTTTCCAATCTAGAAATAAATATACCGACCTCAGCAGTTGGAGGTCGATATAAACAAATAACATATAAATTTAAATAAGACGAGTGCACCACCGAAAACTCAAATTCCTTCTCAACACTCAACTGCTTATGCTTCGAATACGCCTCAAACATACCTCTAGTAACTCGTTCTTTAGCAATACCATAGTGCCTCCATGAATGGAATTCGGCCTAGAGTATCTTGACAGTACACAATAATTAGTCAAAGCGAAAGTCTCATGCTCGTTAAGCCAATGTTCTGTTATCAGCAGTATATCCGGGCAATTAATGCTCTCTAGAAAGAGAAGCATCTCGTCAATTTTATTTCTTGCTGATTGAATGTTGAGAAGCAAGATGGTGATTACGCGACCCCCATTCATGCTAAAAAACCCTGATTAAGACTATTATCGTCTTGTGACGCTTGGGAGGAAACTACCGGTACTGCTTGTGTAGCAGAGCACCGAGCATCTGCGCCCATACACTGCGTAACTTTACCTTTAGCACCGAGAGATAGAAAATGCGAACTAATAAACTTACATAATAGTTTCTTACCATTAAAGCTTGGTTCGCCGTATTGCGATCTTTCGTCAACGTGCATGAAACTGTCCATTGTTAAAAAAGTAGAATCATCAATATTGTTGTGAATAAATCCATGAATAACAGAATTAAATTCATGGATATAATTGTTTAAAATCTTGCGATTTGACGCAAACGGCGAACTAATTACAATTAGATTACTCTTAGATGATAATGCTCGTAGGTCATGTAAACTCTCATTTTGAATCGGGGCACCCCGCAAAGCATTTCCACAGCCTGGAAACAGAATAATGAAATCTTCTTTAGAAAAATTTTTTCCATAGATTACAGTTTCAGCGATAATTTCGGTTAATAGGAGTCCCTTCCTCAGCTGGCTGTTAATGTCAAACCTTCCGCTGGTGTAAGATTTTTAGCAAGGCGCTGCAGCCTCTCACACTAGGCATATCACCAATTATTAGCAGCTGGGGTCTCCTATCCCGTTTCTCACTCTGAAGGGGCGCTGGCTTACCGGATGTATCTTAAGTGGAGTTTCCTTCTATTATTACTGTGAGAAGGTGGATTGGTACAAACGTCTAATTGGTGCCTGAGATGAGAAAGATCGTCTAAGTAACGTTTCTTGTCCACTTCCAGCATCCGTATGGCCTCTACCATGCTTCTATTAACCCCATTTAATTCTTCAAGGTCGCTCTTCAATATATTGTATGTATATAGAAGGTTTCCCCGCATATTTCGGCGCCCACCTAGAGAGTTTATTTCAAAAGACATCAAAAAGTGTGAAATACAAAAGTCATGTTTTTTTTCTGTCATAGGAATTATTCATCAAAAATTTAAAAATATTTCTTGAAATGTGAAATTCTGACAGGTCTCCAATTTTTTAGAGTATATTATTTCATATTTTAAAAGATCACTTTTTATTTTTTTCCCTTTTTTTCGCCGGAAGCCGAGTTTCCCCAGCTTTTTTTATTATTTTTTTCTTTATTTCGTTTTATAATACTTTTATTAACTTTCCGAACAATTTTTTTTTCTTATTATTATTTTTTTCCTATTTGATTACTTTTTTTAAATTTTCTTTTCATTCTTTTGTTTTTTTTTTTCTATTGATTTTTTTTCTTATTTCGTTTTATAAGACCTTTATTCACTTTCCAAAAAATTTTTTACGTTTTTTTCAATTATATCCCCTTTTTTAAAGACTTTGTTTTTTTTCATAAAGCATTTTGTTCTTCCCATTTTTGCCATCCCCGACCTCATAACTGAACTCCTTTTTTTCGCTGAAAACCGCGTTTCTCTAAGTCTTTTTTTATATATTTTTTTCTTAACACCCCCCCCCCCCCCCTGACCACGTGCAAAAGAATCATCGCTTGTCAGATCTCCGATCCGAGGCTCCGTTGCAGATATGTCGGCAAAAAACGGTTTTTTTCCCCAAAATCCCGAAAGATGCATTTTTTAATTTTTTATATAAAATGCCGAATAAAGTTATAATAAATAGCCAGTAAAAGAAAACATGGAATTAAGAATTCTTCCATGGAAATCCATTTTGTCCCACTTTGCCCCATACGCGTCTTTGTATCCTAGTCATATAAGTAAAGCCCGTTTAACATTTGTGTATTTTCTATATATGTATTAAGGCCGCTACACACACACATGCAAGTCGGCCGACTTGGCTTGTACAGACTAAGTCGGCCGACTTGCATGAACGAGTGTAGCAAAAGTCGTGGCTTGAATGAAGTCAAAAGTTGGGCTTGCACTAAATCGGACAAAACGGATTTTCTTCAGACTTTTTATTGCAAGTTTGAACGTGTGTATGGCTAGTTCGGCCGATTTCAGAAGTTTAGGTGAAAATTATTGTTTCGGGATTTTCAAATTTGTTCTAAAATGAGTGAACGACTGGGGGATTTACGAGGTTTGTCGCGTGAGTTCCTTACGGAGTTTATCGAAATTTATAAAGGTTATCCATGCCTCTGGCAAGTAAAATGTAAAGACTATAGTAAAAAACAAAAAAAAAGGAATTGCATATGAAAAGCTTATAGAAAAACTGCGTGACTTGGACCCTGATGCAAATAAAGAAAGTGTCATTAAGAAAATTAACTCTATTCGTACATGTTTTCGAAAGGATACCGCAAAGTTATCGCATCAGAAAAGTCTGGAGCAGGCGCTACTGATATTTATGTACCAACTCTTTGGTATTATGACCTTTTGCTATTTTTAATAGAGCAAGATATACCTAGACCTTCAATATCTAATGTACCCACTGAGGAAGATAGGAATGAAACAGAGAATGATGCACTGGTATGTAAATAATATACGTTTATTTAAAATATGTGAAAGAAAATATGTGTTGATTTAGTTCCGTATTACCATATGGTCTTGCCATTCAATAGAACCATCTCCATTAAGATATTCCATAAATCTTTGTCTGACTTCTTTTCCTTGTAATAAATTATTTCTGGGTGTCCTCTGTAAAGCATCGAGAACACCGTCTGCTGTCAAACCATGAGTAATACTGTTGTCTTCAATATTCTCCTGATCACCACTTTCAGGTGGTATGTAATGCGACCCCCGCATTTTACGCAAATAATTGTGAAGAACGCAACAAGCTAGAACAATAATTTCTATTGTGTCAACAGATATAGTATATTGTGCAACAAGTGCTGAAAATAAGACTTTTCACACGAATGAGACAGTTTGGTGACACGAGCCGTAAGCGAGTGTCATAAAGTCTCATGAGTGTAAAAAGTCTTTTCAGCACGTGTAGCACACTATACTTTTTCTACGACTGCTACATACAGGGTGCCCCACTGGGAGTGTGATAGAAAATTACATGTTATATGGGAAACATTTTTATTATTGATTTATCAGAAAATTTTATTCCTAATGAAAGAAGCTACGTGAGTAAGAGATTCTCGCTAAACTATAACTAGGGGCACAGTCCTAAAATGGGGCCACCGGAGTGGGGTCCCTATTTTCCAAATATTTTGAAAAAGAGGCTCCGAGGGCGAAGCCCTAAAATGGGGCCCCAGGGGGCGAAATCCTAGAATGGGGCCTAGGGTTCGGGAGTCCCATTTTTTACAGATTTAGCAATGGAGCCCCCGGGGGCGAAGCCCTAAAATGGGGCCCCAAGTCTTAAAAGGGGACCTCTGGTATAAGAGTTCCATTTTCTACAGTTTTGCAAAATGGGGCTCCCGGGGGGTGAAGCCCTATAATTGGGCCCCCTTTTTTAGAGATCTGGTAATGGGACCTTTGAGGGCGAAGCTCTAAAACGGAGACGAAGCCCTTTAATCTAAATACCCGAATAAGCGTGTGAATGTGAAAAGTATACTTTGCACACGCCGTGTGCAAAGTATACTTTTCACACGATGTTTGAAATGTCCAGTTTTCAAGAGCAGTTGTTAGTGCGTTTTTGTCTATTTTCAGGGCAGTCGTAGAAAAAATTTATTTCAGTATGAAATATTCGAAAGCGAGCCACTAGTATCCCAAAGACATTTTCAATAATTCTCCTAGC
>MU192176.1:18996-30734 GCA_016904865.1 Pissodes strobi | reverse complement strand
ATTTCCTACACTTAGATTTCCTAATACACACATGCATTCTTATAATATAATTTTAACATATTAAGTTCCAATACACACTTTACTCTGTCTTTGATTTTTAAGAACTCTCTACACGCTTGTACGCTCCTTTTACAAAACTCAGCATGTTGCATATAGTTCTCATACCACAGTATATCTGAGCTTCAGCATTATTTCCCGCAAGTGCATACAACCGCGAACAGGCTTGCGACATCAGAAAGTTTTCATATAGTTCTAATGCAACGTTCGCCATTTCTTACACAAACACTTCAAATTGAAGTTCTCACAATTCCTCTTTTGCTAATTTTATCACATCTAATATAGTTGGATCTCCTATATATTTCTTCATACTAACCACTTCTACAAAAAAATCCCAATTGTTTCAGTTTGACTACAAACTGCAATACATTGAAATTTTCGAAATATTGAGCACAAGCGGACGCACCTTTCGATTAATGTTTTGCAAATTCATAATAAAAGTCAACATATTCTGGTCTGCTATGCAGAGCAATATAATAATTATCTGAAGTTAATTGACTAAATTCTTCATGTAACTTTTTCACAGCCTCATCCATAACTGTTAATGTATATAACTGACAGCGACTGAATGATCATAAGTATCAATGTTCCTTATAAACTGAAAATTCCCCCTTATTATCACATTGATATTCTGGGGATGATATAAACTACTTCATCATTTTCATCATTATTATCACCATATAGAATACTTTCAAAAATATTTGCATTTGATTTAGTTTCTTTCACAATAGCTCTTTTTTGATTAGTATGTTTTATATTAATGTAATCATAATAACTTCTACACAATGGGTAAACATCCCTCCTTTTTAACCATTCTGTTTAGCACTCTGAACAAAATTTGTTTTTACAATAATTTGGTGTGGAAATGTTTTCTTTTTCCTAAAGGTGTGTCCAGACTTGTGACAAAACCCCGTGACGTGACAGCGTCGCGAACATTTTCACGACGAGGCGAACTTCGATGCGTCTCATCGTCGCCTGTCATCCCCGCGTGTCATCGTCGCGTATCATAGTCCCGTTCACAGCGTTCCGCTCATTTAAATAAAAAACAGTCGGTCATCATGGACGTTGCAGCAGCAGCGTATACATAGTTATAGATCATTTATTGCGTAATTCTACAAATGTTAATGTTGTCTCCTGTCCACATTCCATTTTGATATTAAAAAAGCAAATACTAATTCGAAACAAAAATAGCCGCTACACTGGTTAAAATTCAAGTAAATATGCAAAACGTTCTGATGATGATACGCGGTCCCGTCCAGACTTGTCGAACCAAGCGGTGTAGCATCCCTTTGATGCGACGCCAAAAGACCGACAGGACATGGAACGCAGTGATGACACGCGGTAAATGCGGCGATGTGACGCGTTGCGGTTACAGAGTACCGTCCAGACTATACGCGACGAGGTTCGCGGCGGTGTCACGATACGTGGTCTTGTCACAGGTCTGGACGCACCTTAAGGATTGTAGCAAATAGGACATTCCTCTTTCAAGTGCACTTCACTTTTTTTTTGAGCTGTTTCCGAATTAACTATTTCTGAACTGGCTCCTTTGAGTACTCGATTTCTTAATTTGAGTTCTTCGATAGAAATCTAAACTGTGAAATGAAAAAACACATACAGAACTGCTGGCTTTGTTATGTTTATTTAAGAGGGAAGGGGAATAGTCAGGGTAGGTTGAAAGACGATATAACGCAAGGTCAACGTATATGTAGATAAGGATGGAAAATATATTAATTTCATGATGAGAGAGACTCCTCAGTAATCAAAAGAGATTAAAAGGGAGAGCCCTCACGGAGGATGAGATAATTACCTCCTCCGTGAGGACTAACTCTCTTTAACACGCTACTAGTATAAAATAGAGTTAGATAGATTGAAAGTTTAGTTTTATTTATTTCCTGATGATGCTAACATGGTTGTGAATAAAAACAGTGTTGAAGTACCTATATTAAAGTTAATACTATCTTCTAATTCGGACCGTAGAGTAATGAAAACATTATTGAAATTACCGAATAGAACATTTCCTTTTAAATGATTTATATGTCACTTCCCTTTGGCCCCACAGTCGGTACTCATTAAAAATAATTTATTACGTAAAACTTTAAAAATAGTTTCCAGATACCATTTTGAAAAACTCGTTCTAGAGTCTTCAGTCCAAATAGGATCACCTGCATTAAAAGTAACATCTTTCTGAGAATCACAATAGTTTTGTTTATTTTCAACTACATTTGAATTAGAGGGTAATTTAGTTCTTAGATTTTTGCCCTTTAAAATCTTGGTCGGTGTTTCTCCTGTTGTAGTATCTATATAAAAAAATATATTTATTAATAATTAAATTAATACCCAAAGGCGTATTATCATTTCGAGCTTTTAAAATTGCAGTTTTCATAAACATAGTTATGAGACCTCTAAAAATACCCCCCAGCTATTTTCAGGTTCAATTTTTTTTAAGTTTAGCTATTATGTGTATATTGAGATGAAGTTATTAAATATTAAATATATTTTTACAAAATTGTGAAAAAATAATGGTAAAACTAACAAAAAGCTGATATTAAAAAATTGACATATCGGCTTTCTCAAAAAAATATTAATTTATCTAAACAAATACAAACACGGAAAAAACAATATTACATTTCTTCTGGCTCCGAATTACCATCTACAGTTGGCCATAAGAAAAGTTCTTCATAAAAACGTTTTATTTCTTTATCATCAGGTGAATAGCTTTTAATTCTTCCGATGTGAACCATTTTTTATCCTTAATAGGTACCTACTTTAATATTAGGGTAGGCTGGTTCTGTACAAAGGACGTCAAGTCTGGGATGAATGGTGCCAACTGGAAACGAAAAACTGTGCAATCCGTCTATGTAGTAATACGTTGTAACTGTGCCTTTTAATTTGTCGATCTAAGAAGACTGCATACACTTTGATATGTTAAAAAGAACTCTTGCTGCGTCTTTTACAGTGTTTGTACTTGAGCAATTACTTTTATAATATTTAGGCCACCAAGACTTCAAATCTTTAATGATACTGTTATCATCAGTAAGATGCGCAGTAAACTTGTTTTATTGGCTTGCTAGTATAAAGAGTTCGATGTAGCGCTTAAGTGTATAAACGCTATAAATTTTAAGGTATCTCTTTACACGGCGATATCCCTATCACAGGGCAGAATTGAATGACCACATATCTGGAAATACTGATTAACTATCTTAAACCTCTATATTTCAGGTAATGGGGCCAACAATATCACAGTTGTATGATTTTTTATTTGTCCCGGACATCCGTCCATGAAGAGATAAAGATGTTTAACTTCTGGTGATATATACTATTCTATGTAATTTTCAATAAATGAGCAAACCTCATTAGGATCTTATTCCCCATGCGTTTGTGGTAAATGTAAAAATATGCCTTGTAAGGTTTAGCATCATGTATGTCAAAGTCAAAAACGGAAACTGTAATTTGATGAAGATAGAATGTTTCTTTGACTGGATTCTTTGGCAAAATTATGTTTTTAACATATATAGTCAGCAGCTATTATCGCTACACTGGGGTCATCTTTATAAAGTTCTTGTAATGTATTAATTTTTGAATGAAACTTTTTAGCACGTCTGAGATGGATAGCCTCTGCAGCTACAGCGTTTAGCAATTTCATTTAACTCTTTTGATTTTATCTTTACTCTTAGCTCCTTACATTGACAGCAAGGGTCGACCTGAAGTCTACCAAAACTTAAACTGAACTTTCCTTTGAAATTTTTCTAATTTAGTAAATATTTCACTGCAGTGTTGGAATATTTTAAAATAAACATATCGTGCATTTTCTTAATATCCAGTTTTTGCTTAGATACTAGATACAGCAATACTAGATATTGCTGTAGTGGGCTTCTTTAACGGGGAATGATGCAATATGATGATGATGATGATGCAATATGAGTAACTCTCAGATCAATAAGCAATAAGGCCCACTGGTTTGGAGTTACTGGATTATTTTTTAAGCGCAGGTCTTGAGGCGATTTTTCAGCTGACAAAAGCGAACGCAACCGATGGACACGATCTTTGCCAATAGATTGAAAACTGAGAAACGCAATTTTGCATACCCAAAGGTGCCCTAAACTATAGTTAATTTTATACTTGTAGACATTTGTGTGAGGCTTCGGCTTGTCGACAATTTTAGGACGCCTACACTGAACTGGAGCCAAGCCAAAACCGTAAAATTTATTAAAAATGTCTTGTTGCTTCGCCTCTTCTGATAAATTTTCTACACATTTATTGCGGCAACTGAAAGGAATTATAATTAACACATTTAGATATTGTCAGTTTTAGGTTAAGTTTATTTACTTGCAGTTTAATCCTGTTTTCTTTTTGGAAACAACGCTTCCCCTATAATTAATATATTCATAGCTCTTGATTCTTGCTTTTTTAAACCTTTCAGACTGTCATATTACACTTTTAACAGTTTTTTTTACGCTTATTTCGTTCTTTTTTCATTGTAAAGAAACTTATTTTCGATTTGAGAATCAATACAGGGCTTTGCTAAAGATTTCATTTTAAATTATTTTTCTTTACGAATAGAAAGTAATCCTGGTAAACCAAAATTTTTAAATATGGAAGAAATTAGTAAACAAAAACCCCGTAATATAAAAAATTTGTTTATTAGAATCTTATTTTTTTCCGCCTTTTTCAAAATCTTTAGGAATAGCTATATCTTTTAATAAATAATGCAGAAGGTATAATTCGCTGTTAAGTTTAAAAAATGATATTGTTCCAACTGAGGGGAATTCTCCAAATGTATTTTTGATCAAACATAATAATATGTGGTATATTTTTACCTAAACTAACATAATTAATATCAAATATAAAAGCGGACAGAATATGAGCCAAAGGTTGTAAACGATTTGCTGCCCTATTTTATCTCCAAAAATGTCAACAAAGGCTTCAAACAATTAATTCAGTAATACAAATAATTTTAGAGCATACGTTTAAAATGTAAATCATAGTTGTTTTCCATTTGCGTGGTTTTCTCTTAATAACTTGACCGTACAATATCTTTACTTAACAATATATTTACTCATATTCTACTTTCTAGGTGTAAATAAAAATGAAACCATCAAAAATTCCTCTGGTACCAACAGAAATCAAAGCTATAAAGAAATCCAAAAGATAGCGATGTAAAATAATTTTTCTTCCATGCCCTTCCCATAATACGAATTGTCGGGAAAGTTATAGTGTGAAATTCAGTTCCAGCGAAGTCACTTAAAAACTGAATCGTAATAAATGATAGAGAAAGTGAAAAATGAGGTGACATCTCTCTCGAAGCAAGAAAGCATTGGTCTTTCGCGTTTGTCGCCCAACTTTTTATTTAACTTCTTCCAAAAGTGAACCCAAACAGAAGCATAAATCACAATCTCAATCTCGGAATTGTTCAGGGCCGGACCAAAAACAAATACTACCGCAACTTAAATATATTTGCTTCTATCTTCTGTTAATACATATATTAAAATATATACACTAGATAATTTAATAGAGCAGTCGAAATTTGATTTTAAAGATTACCCCATCTGGTAATAATATACCTTGCGCTTCTCTCTGGATTAGAGTAATAAGAGATATGGAAAAACCAAAGAAATGGAAAGCTTCACTCAATCAAAAAATATATATATACCTTTATTTTTTATCAGGCTGATATTCAGAATTTCTAGAGAAATAACACAAATTTCAAATTTCAAAAAATAAACATATGTAACTTAGTTTCTAAAATATTTAAATCCCATACTAGAGTTTACTTTCAATGTGGTTCTGAGGATATTCAATTTCATAAAAACTTTTTAGGTCCCACTTTAGAATATATACAATATATTTTAATTGTAGCTAGTTTTCGAGCCAGAATATAGTAAACAGTTAACTCTGCATACAAATCCATAATTTTTTTTTACTACTAACATGATAAATCACCATTATTTACTCCATTCCTCAAATGAGAAGTAAGGTAAATAATAATATTAACAAAAACCTAGGTCAATAATGAAACGGAAACGGAAAATGTCAAAATGTCAAACTTGTTAGTTTGACAACTAGTTGTCATTTCGGATTATTTAAAAAATGAGTAGAAATGATTAATTTCAAAATCTAATCAATTCAAATAATGATAAGGATTGTATCCGAGCTATTAGTAAAAAAATTATATACAGTATGACTCACTTTCCATGACTCCCCATTATATTCTTATTAATAGTGCGATTTTGTCAAAATTTAGATAGAAAGAAGGTACTTTGTATGTATGGAGCTGTCAGGAGATTATTAGCGTTTTTTGGCTAGTAACCAGGGTTAACTACAAGTAATACTGAAGTAAGTGACAAGCGGGCACCCCACCCCAAATTGTACTGTCTGCTTCTATCTTCGCCAAAATACCGTAGTTATATCTTGCATTGCTAGAAAAGAATATGGATATTTTGCATATTTATTTGAAAATGATCAGTTTGATCAGTGCAGAACGTTTACTCATATTTTTAATGGCAGAATGGAGGCCTCTGGAGATAAGCAAGCTAATGGTATTTTTTCGATGAATATGTTCAGGATACATTATGCTGCCGAAATCCCATTTGGGGCACATTTGTGTAGGAATTCCGATGCGTATGAGGCTTCTATAGAAGAATTTCATGAACGTATAATTTACAAACTTGTTCAGAATGGAAAAACAAACATTTCACATGTTTAACGTTTCAAAATTAATCCGCCATGACGCCATCAAACCTCGAGTACCACACCTCGTCACGTATGTAAGTTGTAGTAAGCCGTAGTTGAAAAATGATGATGTAATAGTGACGTCACGAAACTTCCCCTCACTTACCACAATTAAAATAATCCTCGTGAAAACAAAGTAGTATCCTGTAGTATGCCGTGGTTATTTGTAGTTAGCTCGCGAAAAAACGCTTCTTGTTACGATATCTGTCAGTTAGACAACTGAACCTCCAGGCTACTTGATATTTCGAACTATTTGAAAAATAAGTAGAAAATGACTAATATAAAAATCAAATCGAATCAAATATGGTAATATATCAGTGTTAGTAGTAAAAAAAATTTTATATATACCTCGGTTGAGAAGGCCATTATTAACCTCGCACATTATATCCTTCGGCGCTACGCGCCTCAGGATATAAAAGTGCTCGGTAAATAATGGCTTGCTTCTCAACCTAGGTATATAATATACTATTACCCATCAGTTATGTAGTTGAGAAAGTCACCCCGATACATGTTCAGGGCAAAAATTTGTTACGGGTGAAAATTGTTCCTTTCATATCAAAATAAGCCATTATCTTAGGTATATAGATCGGATTTTCATCTCTATTATTTCGATGTGACCGCAATTTTTGCTAAAATGTGTGAAAAGCTTCCAAGACATTAATTTCCCTGTGGTGAAATAGGTTTTTATTACGGTTGTAATTAGAGGGAAACAGATATCTTGGGAGTGAGTTCCACAGTGATGTAGTGCACCAGACAAAGGAGTTCTTGTGTAAAGCAATGTTCTAGGTGTTTCCAGTTGTACGACGAGCTGGTGCGCTCTTGCGAAAGGGTATGGAGTCGTGACTGTCAGACTGGCGTTGCCAGGGGCGGGATGAAGCGGGTCAAATCCTGGGAACATCTGCCGTGAAAGTATCTGTAAAACAGGGATATCTCGTCTCCAGACTATACAGATTCCGGGTCAACTCCGGGTAGTCGAAAAGACGCACAGCTCTCTTCTGAATGGAATCCAGCAGTGTTAGGGTGTGCTTTACATTATTTTGTGCAGGGATCATTGAATAATCCGCTATGAAGGTGAAGAATGTTTTATAGGGTGTATTACTTCATCATGATTTTTTTTTTGAGGAAAATGAAAAAATAGCAAGATAATATAAACTATTTATTGAAGGTATAAGCACAGTATGTGTAAGTATAGGTTATCCATATATAAATTTATGTCAAAAGAACATGTACTTAAAGATTTGCCTACAGGCGCAGGAGTTCTATTCCAGATCATTTATATTCTTTAAGCTTTGGGTTACTTTTTCTGTTCGCTTCAATATTTCTTTTGCTTACATTTGTATAACTAATATAGCATAGCTTGTGCTAAATTACTTTGTCGAATTTATTACTACTTTTAGAATCTGAAATAGCTTTTTGTATTGCTTCATTAACAATATCAATATTACATCGAATCTTGTTTGTCATAAGAAAAGTAGAAAAAGTTTTTTCTGTCGCCCTAGCTATTTCGCCATAATTATCGTTGCATATAATGATGCACTTCGGCCTATTTTGAAACCTAAAAGACACAAGAGGTTTAATGTAGCTTTCTGAACTTGTATCCGCTGTGCTGTCCATTCTAATTTAATTTCTATTTGAAAAAAATATCCAATATTGTATTATAATTAGGTACCCTTTAAAAAATAATAAAAAAGTCATTGCTTAGGACAGTAAGTATACATGGCAAATAAATATTCTTTGTTCCAAGTTAATTTGATCCTGAGTAGGCTATGATTGGATTGTTGATAACAGTATCCAACAATATAAGCAAGTATCAGTCTTGGCTTTCTCATGATAGAATAAACTTGGAACATAGTATATTTGGGTGAAATTTCCCTCGGTCTTAGTGTAAAACATGAAATATGCAATTAAAGCATTGACCACTAATTTCCAGACACCCTGTTTGCCGTATCAATAAGCATTTTAACAACATCCCTATTTTGATATAATTTTGCTCTTTGATTCTTGCAACAAAAAATCTGTAATTAAAATTTTAAACATTAACTTACAACTTACTCAGATATTCACCTGAAACAGATGTATGTAGATATAATAAAAACACAAAAAATTTCTATATTTCTTCCCAATTTACTAGGTACTTTAATACGTAATACATAAACTTATTAATTCTTTAATAAAAACAGATAACAATGTGACACATTGCACATGGACACCTAACGAGAAGATTTAAAATAAAAATCAAAATAAAATAAAACCTATAATAATATAATGTGTTGCATCAGCCGTAGAGAGAAGCAGAGCTATGCTAAGCTTGAAGGCGAAGAGAAAGATACACTGAGAGTCGATGTAATTGGTGGTCAGAATCGGCGTAAACCCATTATTGTTATTATATCTTTGTAACCTATGTTGGGGTCCAGAATTATTGCTCGAACATTGTGCTGCCCGACGTCAGTTTGTGCAAACCTATGGCCACTGGGATAACCAAGAGTGGACAAATATGTTATTCTCAGATAAATCAAGATATTTTCTAAATGCGGTACATGAACGAAAAAGGGTATGGAGTAGAAAAGATTTAACCAAACTTTGATCAAAGAGTGCGAAAGCTTTAATGATGGATCCGTTATGGTGTTGGGTGGTATATCTATGGAAAGCCGTACACAACTGCGTGTTTTCACATTAAGGCAGTCTTTAACTTCGCAAATTTATATAGACAATATTTTAAGGCCACGCAAAATACGTTTTAATCAGATGCCTCGGCAATAATTTTCTTTTTATGCAAGATACTGCATAATACCAGTTTTAAAAAATAATTCAAATATCACTAAACTTGATCGGCCCGTTAGAAGTCCTGATATGAATTCGATTAAACATCTTTGGAATGAATTGGGAAGAACTGTTTGATCTTGCGAAAGGCCTCCTACAAAATTTGAGGATATGGCCAATGGTCTCATAGAAGACTGAAACAACTGACTTTAAAAACAAATTAAAAACTAAGTATGCCCCACAGATTAGAAGCTCTACGAGTTTACACGAGACGGCCATATAAATATTAGATATTTAAGAAAGTTTATACATTACAGTACTTTCATCAATTTTCTTGATTGTTATTTTTGTCTGTCAAAGTATTATTCTTAACCTAATTTGAATTACTTAATAAATAACAGTTTCTGATCCGATATGCTTTTATTTAGGTTAACCTCAGTCAGCCATATCAAGTACTACGTGTTTTAAATAGCCTAATTTAACATCTAATGTACAGCCTATAAGTGTACGATAAAAATGCAAAGTTTTAGTAAAAACGTGATATATGAAAAGTCTTATAAATAAAAAATAAAGAAAACGTCAATGTTTGTAAGAAAGTTATCTTCTAAGTGTAGGAATAGGGAATGATTTTCGCAAAAAACTTAGACAAGGGTGCTTTAAAATTTTGAAAAAACATACGTTCTAATTGTGCTTTTTTGAAAATCTAAAAAAAACAACTATTTTAATGAAACTAAGTGGATTTTTTATGAGCGTACGAAAAACTATAGCTTTTCCCTCAATTGATTTAAAATGGGCTTTTGTTAGCGAAATTTGCCTAAAAGTGGTCTTAAAGCTCGCTTAGGTTTTCAGAAGTTACAGCTAAAATTAAAGCATTTCTATATCAAAAGCGCATTTTTGCATAATTATATACAAAGAAAACTAGTTAATTTCCTAAAATTTAGGAAATAATTATTGCTCTCTATGTTAAAGTAACAAATTATGTGTACCTGCAATACAATTTATATTCCAATTTGACAATAATTAAATACAAAATTTAGCAAATAAAAACTGTGCTTAGAATATATTGTGGGCTAAAATATTTATATTAAACCGTTGATTATTTATAATTTTAAAATTTTAAAATTTTATCATGCAAAAAATATATTCACTTTGTGCAGCTTTATTGTAAATTGAAATATACAAAGAGGTTTCAACAATTGTGAACAACGGTATTAAAATATTTAATTAAAAATTGGGATATAATATGGACAAAACATAACAATAGATGATCAGAAATTATTGATTTTATATTCGTGTAACATAAAAACAAATTCACTGTTAATAGCGGTAAGAAATTTATGATTTCCTAAGGGTATAAAGAGGTTTTCTACAGATTAAGGCATGAAATTGCTATTATTTGATAAGTAGTAATATGAGTATTTACTTTATATACTTACACCAGTTTAATATCATGAGTTCATCTTATACTATTGTTTTTTATGTCTACTCTATTTTGCGTGTAATTTTAAGAAAATATATTTTTTTTCAATAATAGGACACGAGCACAAAAAGATTAGTTTTAGGCTGTATTAATCAGTTCTTGTTGGCTATCGGCTGATAACGATAAAATATTTTTTATTTTACGACCACTGTCTCGTTGAAGATATCCTCTGTTTAATAATTTACATAGAAACAAAACGATTATAATGTTTTATAGCACTTATAATATTTCAAACGTATGAAATCTGGATGTCAACTGTAATAACTTGGGTTTGGTAAGCCCTTAATGTTCTTTGTCAGACTGTATTGTAGTCATGAATATTCATTTATTTCATTTTGCTTAAGTTCTATGTTGTGAAGGGCTGCGTAATCTAGTATCTGCACGAAAAAGCGATATTAGACTGCTCAAAAATGATAGATATGTAAAACTAGAAAAACCAAATCATGTAACTATACTAAAAAATTCAAACGAATGCTAATAATATGCAATAATAATTTCAGAATATTTTTGGCATGGAAAGCTTTATACCTCGTAGAATATTAAAAACTAGGTGCACTAGCAATTTTTAATAACTTATTGCTTCCTAAACCCTTTGCTGCTAATAAAGTCAAATTAACGGTGCATATTGCAATATAGAATACATTTTTCTAAAATATGCCATTTAACCTTTCTCCAACATTACCATATCTAATTCGACTTTAAGTGGTAAGTT
>MU192176.1:0-18896 GCA_016904865.1 Pissodes strobi | reverse complement strand
TTAATTGCTGCTACTAAGAAATTGCTTTAAGATATTTCGAATATTATGCCACTGTTACTATTGTTAGGGTGTACATCTAATAATTTTCACATTAAACATAATTATAAGTTAATATTATAATAAGTTAAGTTATTCACTAATTTATTTGAAAAAAACTACATTTTGAAGCGGCAAACTAATTGGAAACGCTAAAGTAGGCCTATTGTAATAAAGTAGGCTTATTCTAAAATTGACAATGGTTACCATAGAGCTTTAGTGGGTTGTCAACTTCCATTCCTGTCAATAATTTAATGTTAATCATTCTTTGAATTTCTGTAAATATGGGTTCGCAAAAAAGTTGTAACGAAAATGAACGACAAATCATTGTTAATCTTCATAGGAAAGGTTATTCGTATCAAAGTATTGCTGACATGATTAATCGTTCCAAAAAGGCCGTGTTTAATGCTGTTCATCATGTTAGAGTTCATGGAACAACTAAAAGTGTTCCTAGGAAGCGACGTCCCAGAAAAACGAGTGTCGAAACAGATCGTCGAATTGTTCGCATTTCTAAGGCAGACCCCCACAAATCAGCAGTTGACATTTGGAAAGAAGTTTTTGTTGAAAATCCAAGGGAATTTAGTGTTCGAAGTATTCGCAACCGTTTGAACGAGGCACAACTTTATGGCAGGGTACCAAGGAAGAAGCCTCATCTTTCTGAGGCGAATCGAAGGAACCGTTTGAAATTTGCTAGGCAACACCTTGCTTGGAACGTCCAACAATGGAAGCAGATATTATGGTCAGATGAATCCAAGGTAAATAAATTTGGTTCTGATGGAAAACGTTTTATTTGGCGTCCACCAAATAAGGAATTTAACCCCCGCTACACTATGAAAAAAGTGAAATTTGGAGGTGGTTGTATCATGGTATGGGGCTGCTTCTCTTGGAATGGCGTTGGTCCACTTTATAGAATAACTGGTAACATGGATCAGTATGAATACATAAATATACTGGAAAACGTCATGCAACCATATGCAGAGGAAAATTTATCAGTACTTTGGAAATTCCAACACGATAATGATCCAAAGCATTCTGCTAGGAGGGTCATTGCCTGGCTACAGGATAATCATGTAGATGTTTTACAATGGCCAGCTTGTAGCCCAGACCTTAACCCAATAGAAAATCTTTGGATGATAGTTAAAAGGAAAGTGGGTTCAGAAACTTTCCAAAATTTCGACGAATTATTCGAGGGTATGAGAGAAGCTTGGATCAGTGTCCCACTAGAGACATGTAGACGTCTAATACAGTCCATGCCTAGGAGGTGTTTGAAAGTAATTGAGGCCAATGGATATCCAACTAAATACTAGTTATTCGATTGAGACAAAACTTATGTGTTGGTAGAAAATGTTGACTTAGCAATACGTTTCCAATTAGTTTGCCGCTTAAAAATGTAGTTTTTTTCAAATAAATTAGTGAATAAATTATTTTTTAAACTTATAATTATGTTTAATGTGAAAATTATTAGATGTACACCCTAACAATAGTAACAGTGATATAATATTCGAAATATCTTAAAGCAATTTCTTAGTAACAGCAATTAAAATTATCGTAAGCTATCGTTTCCAATTAGTTTGCCGTCACTGTATATATAGATGGGGAGGGTAGCCTGGACCGACTTGTTGAATAAAACGATTGTTAATTCTTGGGGTAACGGTCTAGGGCTGAATTGAAACTCGTTTTCTACAAACGCCAAGCTTTCGGAAATGGAACCATTGTAAAGTCACTTTGCACGTAAGTATCATAATGATACTATTGTAATTTAATTAAAAACCTTCTTATGTAACTATAACTCCTGGAAGTGTAATATTCTGCTTTGTAATTGTAGCCTTGAAAAAGGAAACAATAAATTTCCGAAAGCTTGGCGTTTGTAGAAAACCAGTTTCAATTCAGCCCTAGAGACCGTTACCCCAAGAATTAACAATCGTTTTATTCAACAAGTCGGTCAAGACTATCATCCCCATCTATTTTAGGCATGGGGTTCTACCAGGACATCCTGCGACGTTACGGAGCAGAATGTGTGAAGTTTTTAAAACAATGGGCAAGGTTCAATATCAAAATGGCGTCACTGAAGAATAGGAAAATCTACTTACTTTCCTGTAGATCTCAAGGAATTTTACCAGTACATATAACAAATAACACCAAACATTTACCCCAACTGATAGAACCTACGAATGGGAGAACAGGACAGGACACACTGGAATTCTTATTAAGTTTGGATAAAAAGATTCTTAATTTTGAAATAAACACCACTTTAAAAAATACAAAGCAAGTGGAAAGGTCATTGGACGAATTAACTCTAAAATTAAAAGCAATTCTACCTAATGAAGTTTTAAAACAATTTTTTCAATATCAAAACATCTCTTATGAAAAAGAATTTAAAAAAATTAAGAACTCTAATATGAAAAAAATTGCTAATTTAAAAAATTTAGAACAAAACAAACTCTTAAACACGAAAGATAATTGGATCAAGGACCTTTCTGATTGTGATATTCCTTCCGACGTTAAGCAATTCTTAGCACTAGGTAGCAAATTCAGTATACAACCCAAAACAACAGATATCAGTTTAAAAAGACTTCTAGCAGATCTAGAAAACGTTATCTTTATGTTTCCTGATTTCAATAGAAACCTTGTAAGATCTAAAGTCACTAATGTTCTAACTAATTTCATTAATCAACCCTCACTAAGTAAATACTTGAGGACACTCTTTTACAAAACAAAAAAATTTCTGAAAGCTCATCGTAATTTAATTATAACTAGAGCAGACAAAGGCAATGTCACAGTCATTATGAATAAAGAAGATTATACAACTAAATCGCTAGACATTCTATCTGATAACAATTATTATACAGTCCTAAATAGAGATTCCACGTCTACTTTCCAACAAAAAGCAAATAAAATTTGTAGCAAAATTTAAAAATTAGAATGTACTAACAGCTGAACAAAGCAAACAACTTACAATCAAATATCACCAAAATTTTATGGCTTACCTAAGATTCATAAACCAACCTTGTCATTGAGACCAATAATCTCATCAATTAATGCACCAAATAGTAAGTTGGCACAATTTGTTACAGATATACTAACCCAAGCGTACAACTAAAATAATAATTATTATACATTAGATAGTTTTACTTTTGCGAATTACATTAATAATAAGCAACTCCCACCTGATTATGTAATAATTGGCCTGGACGTAGTATCACTATACAGTAACATATCATATCTATTAATAAAAAACAGCAATATTAAACATTGGGAAAGGATAGCTGAATTTACCAATCTCACACAAAATGACTTTCTAGAAATTATCAAATTTGTTTTCGATTCAACTTACTGCAGGTTTGATGGTAGATACTATAAGCAAATTCTTGGTACTCCAATGGGAGCTACACTCTCACCCATAGCTTCACAGTATGTAATGGTTGACTTATTAGAGGGATCCATTCCTAAACTAGGTTCCGAATTACCATTTTTAAAAAAAAAATGTTGATGACATAATCACTTCGGTACCGAAGAACAGTACAGAAGAGATACTGAGAATTTTCAACAGTTATAATTGTCACATTCAGTTCACCATGGAATGTGAACAAAATAATAGTGATCCATTTTTGGACACTAAGCTAATCAGAACAGACAATAATGTCATTATAACTGATTGGTACACGAAACCTACGTACTCAGGAAGGTATATAAACTTCCATTCTTACCACACTCAAAAATGAAAATAAATCTAATAATGGAACTGGGAAGCAGAATCCGGAAAATCTGCCACCAATCACGCATTGAGGAGAATATAAAAAAACTTCATCTCATTTTAAAAAATAACTCATATCCTGAACGGTTCTTAAAAAAAATTCTTGTACAATTCTATCGGTACACAAAATCATAATTCTCAACTGGAGGAAATAAATGAGCGGTCACCATCTAATCAAGACAATAGCAACCATTATAATTTAGCTCTCTCTCCTGACATTTCAGCTTTTCTTACTGCCAATCAACCTAAATATTATTGTTCTATACCTTATGTTAAAGAACTTACACATAAAATTGAAAAAATACTCACGCAACAGGATAATGTTAAAATTTGTGTAAAACATACCATGAAAATTGGTAATACTTTTTCCAGGCTAAAAGACTCGGATGAGGCACTGAAGAAAGCAGGTGTAGTATATAAGATTTAGTGTATTGATTGTGAGAAGAACTATATAGGACAAACATCCGCTGTATTGAAAGATAGAATTACTAGACATAAAAGTGACTGCAGATTACAAAAAAGAACGTGTGCTCTGTCAGAACATGTAGTTGAGACGAATCATGACATAGATTACGCAAATGTAGAGGTAATTTGCACTGAGAGGCATTCAACGAAAAGACAATTCTTAGAAATGGTGGAAATCCACTCAGATAACAATAGCATCAATAAAAGAAAAGACGTTGATAATCTCAGTGTGATTTACTCCTATATACTAACATGTGCTAACAAAAATTAAAGTGCTGAGAACAGTGACTATAATATATCAAATAACGTTTCTTTCACGTAAGCATCCACCAAACAACGTGGACACATCTTAAATATCACCTTTCTCTGCATTAGATTGATTAATTAATAATAAATTATAAAATAACATAAAGTATTATATTAGAAACATGGGTACAACATCAACCTACCTACAAGCAGTGTGATTCAAATCTACCGCCATAGGAATAGATGGCGCTTCTCATAAGGTGGCAAAAACCTTTAGATTCAAAAAAACTATGAATGTTCCTTTGTTCGTTTCCTTCTCGTAGTTTAAAAATTACAGCCATGTGAAAGCTTTTCAACTGCTAATCGTTATAATTTGGGATTAAAAATGTAAGAAATAAGACTATGATCCTGTGTACACGTACTGTTTTTCCTGTTTTTATGTTACTATGTAAAGGAACCATTGTAAACTCACTTTGCACGTAAGTATCATAATGATACAATTGTAATTTAATTAAAAACCTTCTTATGTAACTATAAATCCTAGAAGTGTAATATTCTGCTTTGTAATTGTAGCCTTGAAAAAAGAAACAATAAATTTCCGAAAGCTTGGCGTTTGTAGAAAACAAGTTTCAATTCAATAATCGGATGTACTTTTGAATCAAACAAAACTGATTAAAACACATTAAAATTTTAATTGCATATTCTAATAAACAACAAGACAATTCTATTACAGTATCATGGACCGAATGATGACATTTACAATAATTTCAATTATAAATAGCAAAAAAGGAGCTAATGTAATTAAAATGATAACAATTACAATATCTTGGATTCAATGATAACATTCACAAGAGTCAAAATTATAAACGAAAAAAGAAAATGTTTGTATAAAATTTTGTCATAACTACCTCTTGTTCTTCACATTTCTTCATCTTACAGAGCCTCAATCATTCAGCTAAGTCACACTTGTTGTGATGTTTATGATGTTCTTCGATAGTACAATCATCAATCGTCCACTCAAAAATCTCAGCACCACAGTAAAAACATTTGCAAATATCAGCAATTAACAAATAATAAAAACCTGCACGAGCTAAAACTTCGGGCCTTAATTTTCCCTTCCATTTATTAAATGTTGAAAGCCTTTTTTCATATTCTATATGAAATATTATTAATTTTTTATCACAACTTTCTAGGCACATACTTTAAGAGTTGACTTAAATTTAAGAAATATAAAGCTATTTCCTGTCTTAAATATAATCCAACAACCTTGAAAAATTCGTTTAGTGAGGAGGGAAAATTGTTTTATAATTCTTTATGCTCATCTGTCCATAGATAAATAGATGATGACTCGATGAAAGTGTATCAAAGCTGTCCGGAATTTTATATCTTTTGTCGTCTGAAAAAGTTAAACCAAATTTATTCACCAATTCAGTAAAGGTATTATGTAACCGCGATCCATAGTGCAAAACATTTTTGATTTATATTCAACTCTATCTTTGTAATGGATATAATCTAACTGATTTTTAATACTACTCTTTTAAGACTTTTTGCTCTTTTAAGCAAACCACTATCTGTTTTACTGCAATATGCTTTCGCTCGGGTTCCATAAAAGCGTTCAATAGGTGCACCAGCATATTCATCTTTAAATTTGCCAACCACAGACTTAGTAATGGGCATATTATGACAATTGCCGATTTGAAAATTTGAAGTATCAAATCTATCTATATTACAATTTATGTCATCATAAGCATTTTCAGTATGAATTTTTAAAATGAAGGAGTCTGTACCGGTATACAAGAGTTTAACTTTATCACCGTATGAGGGTTTAAGAAAATTGTTAAAAAATCATACATTGGAACTTCTGATTTATCCAATATGGGGAATCCCACATAAATAGGTTTATTATATTTAACTAAAACTTTTTGGATTTGACACGCAACTAAATTTTCTGAAAATATAGTTACGTTTTTGAAGTATGGTTTTGCAATAAGATTTTTTAAGCCATCTTTTCTACTGTTTTTTGCCCATTCAGGAACCAACACAATATCAGTCCTCTTGTCAACATTTTCCATTGTATTTCCATAAATACTATTATTCACTAATTTATATAATTTTTGTTTCAAATTTGCTTTAGATTCATTTATTAATTTGGTGTATAAATCAATATATTTTTTAACCATGGTGAGTGATTAAACTTCAGAACACTATATATTTTAGCTATCTCTATTCCACTTTCAATACATTGATTCAATAAAGAATAATGAAGAACATATTTTTCCTTATTATTTAAATTTGGAATTATTAACTTTGACCATTTTGAATTAGGAGGTTTGTAATTTTCAGGACAGAATGGAAATTCATTATGCTGATATATATGGATATTTTACATTAACTTTAAATACATATCTTGACTCTGCAGTGTCTGATATTGATTAGGTTTAAATTTTCAATTTCATTGTTTTTTATCCAAATGAAATTATATGTTTGAAGATATTGTAACATCGCATAACCATAAAGTTTGGTTTCATCAAGATACCTGATATATTTGCTTGTTTCTGATGGATCATAATTTGAAAGAAATATATTATTTGCTTCGGATGTTCTTCTTATACAAGTACTGATTCCTCCACGTACATTACTTTTTTAAAAATGCAACATATCAGAATCAATCAACAATTCTATTTCTACCCCAGTGTATCGTAAACATGCATCAAACCTGGAAAAGTGTAATGAGTAGGATCTAATTTATAAGATTTAATACATGTTTTTCTTAAATTTTCGAAAACATCTGCAAGGAGTAGTTAACACATCAGATTTTAAATAAATGTCAGAATATTCGCCAAATGAATTACATTGAAACAAATTAAATACAACTTTGGCTTTATCATACTCTTCTTCGGCAAATATATTCATCTGTTAGATCATTATAAAACTTTTCCTTATCAGGCCAATTTACCTCATCTAGTTTCGAATAGTCGTAGATATATTTATATGGAAAAACTCCTTTTTGATGAATATATTAAAGTTTTTCTTTGTTATTAAAGTATTATGATACATCTTTACATTGAAGACCATCAAGCGTTTCAGATAAATTTTCTTTGAACTATAGTAAAAATTTAAATGAATCTATAAATCTAATATGAGAATATATACTTTTTAAATCACCTGACTTATTATCGAAATAGGAGCCAACTTCAATATAATTCAATAATTAATAATTTTTCTAATTAAGTGTATTTTTCTTTATTTTGCGCTATAACATATAATTAATCATTATTTTGACATATATATTCTTAATAAACAAATGGGAATCATAATTCCTCAAATTATGTAATATTATTGGAATAAAATTTGGATTTTTGCAATATAAATTACAAATGGAATGTGCAGCACCTATAATATATGTTTGAGTGATGATATAACAATGATCAGCAACTTTATCATTATCAATATGTTTTTTTACAAATCGCACACTCATTATTGTAGTTCAAATGTATTTTATCTAATTCAGATAACTTACTCATTTTTTATCAACTTTAAGATGTTTTCTGTATAAATTAGTTACATCTCTCTCTAAAAAATGTATACATATTGAGCACTTCCATCTGTTTTTGAATGTTAATAAATTTAAGAATAATTCCGAGAGCATTAGCTCCAAATTTGTCGGCTTTTATTTCTGTTGATGGTAAATTAATTCTAACAAAATCACAATCGAATTTTTTTGTTTCTAACGAAGTATTCTTTAGTGCGAAACTTTGTAAATCCTCACAAAAATGTATTTTGCCATTATGATTAGATATTTGTTTTAAAATTAATAACAAATTGACATGAATTACTTTCTTAGTGAAGGGGATCAATTATTTGATATACGAGTTTAAAATCTTTTCCAAATTGTTCAATAGCATACATTGATTCTTGAAATTTCGGTTTGTGATTCAAATTTTTTAACGTATTTTAAAGTAATTGGAAGGTTTATACCTGTTACGTTCAAGAGTGTTTTGAAACGTGGGTAAGATGTAACTTCACAGTCCAGTAGGAGGATGAATTGCTGCAACAATGGACCAAGCGAAGCAACAGTTGTCATTGTGCCTAAGATTGACTACTTCCTCTTTCATTCTAATTTCTTCAGGCAATGAGATGTGTGATGAAGTGCGTAACGGGTTGAATTTATTAATGATCAGTTTCAAATGTAGAATTTTTACTGGTATCCATCTTGAAAAAGATTTAAAATAATAAATACAATTTTAAAATGAACATTTTAGAAATAGGCCATATTACTTTAGAATAATTTCAACCAAAGAAAATAATTTACCCGAATCAGGTTCTGCTGCTTCATCAGATTTTTGAGCTATCGTTTCCAACATGTCTTCCAAGATAGCTGAGAGATTTGTGCTGCTACATACAACATGAAAAGGTGTGTTAAATGACTTTACATCATATTCGTCATTAGTTGGATTGAATAAAATTTTATTCAAAATTGTATTTAATTGTTCTTTAAATATCTACTGCAAATTCATATGCCAAAATCCTGTACGATATCATGCGTTTTTGAGACGCAGATTTAATAGTTTGGCTTCCATCATTACTTCTGATTATCACATTATATTTGTGGCTGCTAGTTCGCAAATCACTTCTCCTCATCTTCGTTATTAAAATAATTGGCAGAATCTAAAGAATATCCCAAAGTTTTTAATTTTGAAATACATTTTATGTTTTTTCAATTAAATTTCGTTTGTACAATAAACGATTTATTTTTTACTTCATAAAATGTTTTGTCTGTTTTAGAGACTGTGTTATTTGCCTGTGTTTCTTTGGTTTGTTGCATCTGTATGTCGAGTTCATATGGTTTATTTTGTATCTTAAAAAATATATCGTATGTTTGGAAAACTATAGTCTGCGTATTTTGTTGCTCTGCGTCTCTCTTGTATTGTTAATTTGTTCTGTTTGATTTTGTCTACAATTATTACAATTTTGAATAGGAGAAGGAGATCGAGCATTTATAATATTCCATGAAATGTCGCTAAACTGATCATGTCGTAAAATCAAATTTAGAACTGGAATAAATTCATCAGTATTTTCAGAGTTATTAATTTAATTTCGAAAATCATATACTATAATATTTGTTAGTGATCAAGTAGAAGCTTGAAGTGGGCTTTTCTGCTGGTCATAAATTACATAATCGCTACCGTTAGAGCGATCTAACGGGACTCTTTGCCCACAGGAAACTGTTAAACTACTTTCGTTAGAATCTGAAGAGAAATAGTTTGATTTGGTATTTAATAAGAGAGATTTGATAATGGAAGAAGTTTTTACGGCGGAAATTTCTTGACTACAAGGTATTATATCATCATCACTAAAGCTATTGCTTGATATGTCTAAGTTAGTGATTTCAATATTATTTATTTGTTCATCAATTCGAGAAAAAGAAGGTTCTTCTAAAGTTGAATCAAACCATCTTTTTAATGGTAGCTCTACCTTCCCATCTGTATGAGATTGAAAAATTCCAAAATTATTTTTAAATTTTGTCAAATCATATAAATATTGTGATGAAATAGCACATTCACTATTATCTTCCAAATTTAAATTATTTTCCAAAGCAATAAAACGGAGTTTTATCCACAATACCGAAACAGAATTATTGCACTCGACGCGCGTTTCGCTAACCATGTTAGCATCATCAGGAGATGATTAACATTAAATTTAAAACTCTACCTAACTCGCTTTTATACTAAATGTATGCTTAATCAAGCGGAACTAAAGGGACCAATCCTGGAATCCCACTAGTCACGCTCGATCAACCAATACAATGGACTATACGGAATAGGTCCTCTAGCTCTATTTAAACTATTCTTACATTTAATAATTTCCATACTTTCATATGCATCTAATAATCTCCTATCAGTTATATTATGAATTAATCATAAATTTTTAATTGTTATTCTATGATTACTATCAAAAGCATGCTCGACAACACTTGATTTTTCTTTTCTACCATACTTTAAATGAGCTATGTGTTCCTTAAATCTCGTGTGTATAGATCTTCTAGTTTGCCCAACATACTTTTGGCTACAATCCATGCATCCAATTTCATATATTCCACTTCTTTCTAATATTTCAATTTTGTCCTTTGGACCCCCTAATAATTTCTTAATGTTGAACTGAGTTTGATATACTAATTTTAAACATACTTCCTTAAAGACTTTTTGAAGTCCTCTAGTGTACTGAGGTTTATATGGTATCGAGAGATATTTTGTATTGTCATCCTGATTGACGAAAGAAGTGGAATCACGAATGGTCTTTCTAATCAAATGCCTACTAATTAGTCTATTTATAAAGATAGTATTGAAATAATTAACTTTCGCTATATTCCTAATTGTCTCCTTTTTATTATTAAATCTTTCTCTGCTGAGAGGAAAGTTAACCATACGGTGTACCAAAAAATGAAAGCTGGCCATTTTGTGTTGGTCGCAGTGGAAGGAGTCATTAGGAATATATCGGTTAGTGGCAGTACTTTTTCTATAAATATCAAATTCTAGTGTGTTATTATCATTCCTAATTACTAAAGTATCCAAAAATGGAAGTTTGCTATTGTTCTCGAGTTCATAAGTAAATTTAATAGTGTGGTAAGATTAGCGTCCTTAGATATCGCAAACGGTATGTTTTTTGCAGGTTTAGGACAGATGAATGAAAACCCCTTTTTTTGAAAAAGTTGCCGAAGTTTCGACGTATATTTATCGTCTTTTTCAAGGCTGTAACAATGGAACATACATGACTACACATGATTAATCATTAGTCTTATTTATATTTTTAACAAAAATTGCAGAAAAAATACAGCTCAAAAAGAATATTCCTTGGTAAATAGTGAAAAGTTCAAATCACATTCTAAGTACATTAAAGAAAAAAAAAACAAATAAATTTAAGGCTTGATGCCTACAAACAAAATAAATAAATATATTCTTTTACTATACAGACAAAATTCCCAAACCACACGACGAACATAACAATAATCGTGTGTACATACCTATTTTCCCTTAAGAGGTTTTTTCGTCATGACTATTAGATGGTAAATGGTGCCTCCAGAACAATATAAGTACGCAACACATTTTTACAAACATAACTTGGTCAATCTTTCTATAAATACATACATAAGTCACGACACACTAAAACAGATATAGTACGTAGATATATAAATATATAAAAACCCGTCCTATTTAATTTAAAATAAGCAAACTTTTTGTAGACTAGGGACTAACAGCGAACTTGGTTGTTATAAACTGATGCAATGTATAGGTACACACGAAAGCTGGAACTATCAATCACGGTATGCGTGTAATTTGCGTTCTGCGCGCTAATCCTTATACCAAAATAAACAAACTAATTAGATCATTCTCTCATTTGTTTATAGATGTTAATCAAATGATTATAAATAATGCTAAGGCCCTGTGTGTCAGGGCTGGAATTTACCGTGTTATTCAAGGAAATGTAAATCATTTCGCTTAAGCTTCGTTTTAAAAAATAACTCTCCCGATCAAGTATAGTTACACTAGAAAAATCAAAATTATGATCATCGAAATGGTGATGGGCTAAGGCAGTTTTTTCGGTTTTATTTCTGTTGATGTCCTCACAATCGTACGAATGCTGATACATGCGTTTTTTAAATATTGTTTGGTCTGTCCAACATAACACCTGTCACAACCAAAACATGACATAGAGCATAGTTCATTTGGGGTCTTATCTTTAAGTTTTGAATATATTGAGTTAGTAGATTTAATATTATACCATGCTAATTTACAAAATGGAAATTTGTTTTTAAGCTGATTTTCTACCCTTTCAGACAATCCCCGCAAATAAGGAAATCTAAAATACTTTAATACTTGATTGGGTTCGGAATTAACATTATTTAATTGTAATATTTTATTCCCATTTTTAAACTGGTGAACTACCCTATTAATTAGTGTACTTGGGTAGTTATTCTGTTTTTAAAATATTTCCCACTATTATAAAATTTTCTTTATGAAATTCAGCACTGCTTAATGTTTGAGCTCTATACAGCAGATTTTTAATTGTCGAAATTTTATGACTTAATGCATGTGTCGATTAATAATTTAAAACCCTTCCCGATGACGTGGGTTTTCTGTACCAGTTAGTTAACAGAGAACCATCAGTTTTTCTAACCAACAGTGTATCTAAAAAGGCAATTCTACCGTTCACTTCCAATTCTTTGGTAAACTTTATTTTATTATGGTAACTATTGAAAATTGTATGAAGTTCCTCCACCCTATCCCTTGGACGCGATAAAATTGTGTCATCTACGTATAACTTAATAAAATGTAATTTAAAGGGTAAAGTTTTCAGGACTTCAGTTAATATGTGGTTCATAACAAGATTAGCCAGCACTGGACTTGCTGGGCTACCCATTGGGAACCATCTAGTTGTTGATAAAATTTTCCATTAAATTGAAAGTAGCTACTGTCGAACAAAAACGAAATTATATTCAAAAATTCAGTCTCAGGTATAGAGGTACAATATAATTCAGGAGTACTAACATCCTTAGATTTCATAAACAAAATTAAAGGTACGAACCTTAAGGAATGTGAAATTTTAATCTCGTTTGATGTTTGCTCATTGTTCCCTAGTGTACCAATCCCACAGACCTTGCAATACCTTGGTGAATTACTTGCGATGAACAGTTTTGATAAAGAAATCAAACAAGAATATTTAACTTTAACCAAACTTTGCATAAATCAAAATTATTTTCAATATAAAAATAACTATTACCAACAACTTGAAGGCACGGCAATGGGCAACTGTTTATCGCCATTCTTAGCTAACCTTTTCATGAGTAAATTTGAAAATGAAATCAATCAAGAGTTCGAATATTTTCCAAGGGTATGGTACAGGTATGTGGATGACATTTTTGCGATTTTCGACACAAAAACCGCTAATATCGAAGATTTTGTAACTAACCTAAACAACCGTTTCCCCACCATTAAATTTACTTATGAAGTCGAGAGCAATGGCAAACTTCAATTTTTGGATACTTTAGTAATTAGGAATGATAATAACACACTAGAATTTGATATTTATAGAAAAAGTACTGCCACTAACCGATATATTCCTAATGACTCCTTCCACTGCGACCAACACAAAATGGCCAGCTTTCATTTTTTGGTACACCGTATGGTTAACTTTCCTCTCAGCAGAGAAAGATTTAATAATGAAAAGGAGACAATTAGGAATATAGCGAAAGTTAATGGTTTCAATACCAACTTTATAAATAGACTAATTAATAGGCATTTGTTTAGAAAGACCATTCGTGATTCGACTTCTTTCGTTAATCAGGATGACAATACAAAATATGTCTCGATACCATATAATCTTGAATATACTAGAGGACTTCAAAAAGTCTTTAAGGAAGTAGGTTTAAAATTAGTAGCGCCCGTAGCGAGCGAAGCGAGCGGAGGACCATGCGGATCGACCAATAGGAAAGGCCGATTTTTATATAGTGCACTATTTGTGTAAAGGATCTTATAATGCGAATCCAGCAGCTTTAGGGTGTGCTTGGGTGCGACACTTCAGATGTGTGAGCAACATTCTAAGCACGGTCTTTTTTGCGCTTTGTAGAGCAAGAGCAACTGCTGCGGTGTATACAGTTTTTATTGCGAAATAGCGCACCAAGCTTCTGGGAGGCTGATTTTGCCATGTGAGCAACGTGGTCATGCCAGGACATATTGCTGTTGACCGAGACATCCAGCAGTCCGATTGATGAGGATGAAGGAAAGGGTCGATCCTGCCATAATGATGTCAGAGCCCGCCGCATTGACCCTTTTGGTAAACGTGGCTGCTTGGGACTTTGCTGCATTGAAATGGACCACCTTTCTGTATCTCCAAGTTTGAACTTTCTCCAGGTCTTGATTAATTGCTGTGATCTGCCCCTGTCTGCGGTGATAAGTCTCAGTCGCTGGTAAAGGTTTTTCTGATCTAAAGAGGGAGACAAGAGTACTTTCATCTGCAAAACTGTAAACAGAAACAGGATTATTCGTTTCGGCCAGCAGGTCAATAATATAGATGAGGAACGGGGTGAAATTATTGCACCCTGAGGCATGCCCGCGTTAATGGTGAATGCGTCTGAGATGTGTCCATCAACTACAACGTGCAGAGATCGGTTCTTAAGAAAACTGGCATGCCAGCTTCAGAGAGAGGTTGGCAGTCCGAAGTACGACAGTTTGTTTGGCAGTCCGTCATGCCAAACTCTGTCGAATTCCTTCGAAATATCCAACGCAATCGCTCGCGACTCTCCGTAGTTCTCAATTGCCCTACGCCATATATGAGTGACATAGGCCAATCTCCTGTCGATCTCTCTCTGCAAAAGCGGTATTATCGCTGATTATCCTGTTGTCCTCTAGGTACCTGAGTAGTTGCTGAGTGACTACACGTTCCATGGCTTTGGAGATTATTGGAAGCAAGGCAATTGGGGGACAGTTTGAGCGCGTGTTTTCTTGCCTTTTTCGCAACAGGTTGCACTCGAGCGACTTTCCAAGAAGGTGGATAAATCCTTTCTCCGTATGACAGAGAAAAAGTCTGCAAAAATGGGTGTTAGTTCGTTGGCGCAGTTCTTTAGTATTCCGTCTGAATTTTACGAATATCACGGAGATGAATCTTGAATTATGCCATGGTAGTGTTGATTTTCGATATGGCGGGAAGAACCTTGCCTTGGGGGACGTCCAAGGTAGAGTGCGATGAGAACATTTTGGCGTGCATGTTTGCTTTTTCTTTGGCTGCAGTCGCCGTGATGCCACATTCGTCTGGCAAAGGTGGGAGAGACGTTTTTGTAAAGTTATTACTTACTGCCTTTGATACCGACCAGAAATTCCTGGAACCACTGGGGTATTGCAAAAGTTTATTCCTGATCCTTTGATGGTGGTTTTCGTCGATCACACGTTTCTCGCTTCGACAAAATAATTGCGATTTTCAACGGTCTGTTTTGCTGCCAGTACTTGTAGGCGTGCTGTTTCCTACCTTTCGCATCTTCTTTGACGGTAACTTGATGGAATTTGGGATGTATGCTTCCATTTCTGAGGAGATTACTTGCGTGACCTTTTCGCAGCAGATTGACGGATCGTCAGTGTCAAGGCAGACGTCAAGCCAAGGAAAATCTAGGTAGAACTTCCTCAGACCGTCCCAGTTTGCAGAATTCTATTGCCAGATTTTGCAAGGCAATGGTGGATCCCTCTGTAGAACTAGCAATTCACAAACCGTTGTAATAAGTTTGTGGTCGGAAATACCTAATGGCGGACCAACTGTAATTATGTACTGGTCAGGATTGGCGGTTAGAAAAAGATCCAGTAGGGCGGCGAATTCGCCTCTCTCTGAGATTCGAGTTAGTTCGTCTACAAGTTGAGCAAGCCCGCAGCTGATGGAAAATACATCAGCTTTTCTACCTTCGTTGTCGGTCTTGTTGTGATGTTTGAGCCAGTTGGTATTGTGGGCATTGAAGTCTCCCAGAACGATTATTTCTGAATTTTGGTGATCGACCTGTATTGAGTGGTATGTCTAATTCGGGTATGTAAGTCATAACCAGGATAAGGGTAGTTTACTGTTGTTGTTGTTGAACATACTTGTGTTTCCGTAAGGGGCTAGTATGTGTGGTCTATGTTCATGCTTGTAGATGTTGGTGTACCGAATTTATGTTTGTATTTAGGCCTCGTATGTTGCAGAAATCTATTCCAAATTGGTTCGGTATCTTTGCTGTATTTGAATGGCAGAATGAATGCCTCTCAGTGCTACCCAGCGCAGCGCCCGGAGATTCGAATGACCAGGGAATATTTTCATCCTGGAGGCACCATTATGTCCATATATTCCTACTGTGGAACCCGGAACCACCAGCGTGGAAGCGGAACGTGATTCGGAAAAACCACTTTGTGCTTCCCAGTTCTGGTGGGGTGGTATTTCACCAGACGATGCGAGTAGGCTTATGCATCTACCGCCTAGGGCCGCCTCCACTGGGAGCATCGGCCTCACTAATTTCTTTGGTGGTCCCTAGTCTGACAGGGGTAAGAATGAAGTCTGTTGGATCATTCCCCAGTCATCAGCTCCACACTTTTATTTTTGGTATTTTCCAGCCTTAGGGAGGACGAGGATATTTGATGAGCCACATCCCGTGGCAACTCGGAATGGCGGATGTGTCACTCCCAGTAATCACACTGCTCTCACCAGTCTGACGTTCCTGCCAGCTAATACAGTAAAGCTCCTCTTGTCACAAACTGTCATTGTCCAGCTCCAGACGTTGTACTTCGGTGTTCTCCAGCCTGAAGGAGGACGATGGGATTTGATAGGCCACATCCCCTGGAAACTCGGATGGCGGGGGCGTCAGTCTCCGTAATCAAACTGCTCTCACCAGTTTGACATTCCTGCCAGCTAATACAATGCAGCCCCTCTTATCACAAACTGTCATTGATCAGCTCCAGAGTTTGTACTTTGGTGTTCTTCAGCCTGTGGGAGGACGATGAGATTTGATGGGCCACATTCCGTGGCAACTCAGAATGGCGGGGGTGTCACTCCCCGTAATCAAACTGCTATCACCAGTTTGACGTTCCTGCCTGCTAATACAATGCAGCCCCTCTTGTCACAGAAGTCGTGTCGAATCAAACTTATGTTTTCTTAAATACTATACCCTGTATATTTTTCATTTTTGAATTCTATGATTAAATCCAAATATTTTTGGCATAACATGACATATCTAAAATTAACTGTTTTCGAGATATTTACGTTCCAAATTGACAATTTTCACCTTTTCGAAGGCCGTGGAATCTAAACGGTTTGACTTAGAACAAAATGGCTTACACATTGCCATGATCTATTCATGGAAGTTAACTTCCGGTTTAACCGGAAGTATACATTTACTACTAGTGTAGTTAACATCGTTGCATAGATCATGAAAAACTAGGATAGGATTGTGGAAGCCATTTTGTTCTAAGTCAAACCGTTTAGATTTCCCAGCCTTCGAAAAGGTGAAAATTGACATTTTTGAACCTTAATATCTCGAAAACAGTTCACTTTAGAGATGTTATGTCAAAAATATTTGGATTTAATCGTAGAATTCAAAAATGAAAAAGTATACAGGGTATGGTATTTAAGAAAACATGTGTTTGATTCGCCACGACTGTATTTTCTAAAATAATTTTAAAGTGTTCTATACAACTTTCTTATTGAACATATTTCTTGTTCTTGCTGATGAACGAGATATTGTCCGCTTACACACTAAGTGGACACCCTGTAGATATCTAGTAAGGCTTAGTAAGCGTATTTTTTTAATTAACCAAAAATTAAATATAGGTATGAGAGCATGCATCTAGTATTAGGGTATATGTACCTATTTTAGGGCGGGCCATGACAGGTAAAGAGATTCTGTCATTGGCTATGTCCAAGTCAAAAGAGAGGGTACCGAATGTACAGTTAAAGCAAAAATGTGTCCTAAACATAAAGTTCGAAGCAAAAATTACAATGTTTCAGTATAAATTAACGAACAAACTGAAAAAGTTTTAAACGCAAACTGTCATGACTGTGCGGCCACAGAAGGTACTATTATTGTTTTTATAAGATATTATTATTATTTAATATGCACATAAAACATATACGGCTTATAATTTTGATTACTTTGCTTTACTTCATTTCTATCTCAATGTATGTTCACGTTTAATTCAACTTGTTCGATAACAAACTAAAACAGTAAGCGATTCCCTATTCAACAGCGTATAATCTTTATGCGTCTACTGCGAACGTACTGTTCCGTGACGTCAGCGCGCAGCAAAACCTTGAACGGGCATTTTCGCGCGCGCTTAAATACTATGAATTTCAACAGCTTATAACTTCGTTGAATATGGGAATTTTGAAACATCTTTGGTGGATGATGTATTAGTAATGTCTATATCATAAATTCGCAGTAAAAAAATGTGCAAGATGCCTATTCCTTGATCCGTTTTTGTTTAATCTATGTTTCCTTATTCTATCCATGATTTTTAATTCTATCTTTATGTTGGCTTATTCTTATCTAAGTTTTCTTTTATCAACGTATAAGCTATTTATTCTGTAATTTCTATGTTTCTATACTTTGAGGATCCTCAATTTATTTCTTTATCTTTTTTATAATTCATGTTGGCATATTTTTAATCTTTTAATGTTTTATCTATTTCTGCGTATTGTATCTATCTCTATGTATTGTCTCTATCGATGCTTTTGTGATGTATTTTCTCTAATTTGCCCTCCTAATTTGTAGTTTTCTCCATATGATACTTATCACTGCTACCTGGCTTCATTTGCCATGCTACTTCAACTTATTTTCCTTTAATTGTATTCCTATATTCCTATGTTCTCCTATATATATATATATATATAT
>JAEQML010058148.1:0-30739 GCA_016904865.1 Pissodes strobi | reverse complement strand
CCCAAATTCCATCAAGTTACCATCAAAAGGAAAGCCCTGGTTCGACAAAAGATGCGAAAGAGCTGTAGGAAGGAAACAGCAAGCCTATAAGTACTGGCAGCATAATCAGACCGCTGAAAATCGCAATTATTTTATCGAAGCGAGAAACGAGTGCAAGCGTGTGATCGACGAAACTAAGGACAAACACAATCAAAGGATCAGGAATAAACTTTTGCAATGCCCCAGTGGCTCCAGGAATTTCTGGTCGGTAGCAAAGGCAGTAAGTAACAACTTTACAAAAACGTCTCTCCCACCTTTGACGGACGAACGGGGCATCACGGCGACTACAGCCAAAGAAAAAGCAAACATGCTCGCCAAAATGTTTTCATCGCACTCTACCTTAGACGTGCCCCAAAGCAAGACTCTCCCCACTATACCGAACATCAACACCACCATGGCAGAAGTCAAGTTTTCTCATCGTGATATTCGCAAAATCCTTAAAGAACTAGATACGCAAAAGGCATCAGGACCGGACGGAATACCTGCCATCGTGCTAAAGAACTGCGCCAACGAACTAACACCTGTTTTTTCCAGGCTTTTTTCTCTTTTTTACAGAAAAGGGATTTACCCATCCTCTTGGAAAGTCGCTCGAGTGCAACCTGTTCCAAAAAAAAGGCAAGAAAACCACGCCCTCAAACTATCGCCCGATTGCCTTGCTTCCAATAATCTCCAAAGTCATGGAACGTGTAGTCAACCAGCAACTACTCAAGTACCTCGAGAGCAACAGAATAATCAGCGATAATCAATACGGCTTTCGCAAAGAGAGATCGACAGGAGATATATTGGCCTATGTCACTCATATATGGAGTAGGGCAATTGAAAACTACGGAGAGTCTCGAGCGATTGCGTTGGATATTTCAAAGGCATTCGACAGAGTTTGGCATGACGGACTGCTCAACAAACTGCCGTCCTTGGGACTGCCCGCCTCTCTCTGCAGCTGGCTGGCCAGTTTCCTTAAGAACCGATCCCTACATGTTGCAGTCGATGGACACATCTCGGACACATTCACCATCAACGCGGGCGTGCCTCAGGGCGCAATACTTTCACCAACTCTGTTCCTCATCTATATTAATGACCTGCTGATCGAAACGAATAATCCTGTTTACAGTTTTGCAGATGACAGTACCCTTGTTTCCCACTTTAGATCAGAAAAACCCTTACCAGCGACTGAGACTCATCACCGCAGACAGGAGCAGATTACAGCAATTAATCAAGACCTGGAGAAAGTTCAAACTTGGGGCGACCGAAATTTGGTCCAGTTCAATGCAGCGAAGACCCAAGCAGCAACGTTTACTAAGAGGGCCAATACAGCGGGCCCTGACATCATTATGGCAGGATCGACCATTCCTTCATCCTCGTCAATCGGGCTGCTGGGTGTCTCGGTCAACAGCAATATGTCATGGCATGACCATGTTGCTAACATCGCAAAATCAGCCTCCCAGAAGCTTGGTGCGCTATTTCGCAACAAGAAACTCTATACACCGCAGCAGTTGCTCTTGCTGTACAAAGCGCAAATAAGACCGTGCTTAGAATATTGCTCACATATCTGGGGTGCCGCACCAAAGCATACCCTAAAGCTGCTGGATTCCATTCAGAAGAGGGCTGTGCGTCTCGTCGGCGATCCGGAGTTGACCCGGAATCTGGATAGTCTGGAACATCGCAGACATGTGGCCGAGATGTCTCTGTTTTACAGATACTTTCACGGCAGATGTTCCCAGGATTTGGCCCACATAATCCCGCCCCTGGCAACTCCTGTCAGGCAGTCCCGACAGACGGCAGGAGCGCACCAGTTCGTCGTACAACTAGAAACACCTAGAACATCGCTTTACCAGAACTCCTTTGTCTGGCGCACCGCATCACTGTGGAACTCACTTCCAGGACATCTGTTTCCCACTAATTACAACCTACAAATATTCAAGAACCGTGTCAATCAACATCTTCGCACACACACCGCTCGTCGAGCGCCATAGGATCTACCTTTAGTGTGTGTGCCACTGCCATAAAAAAAAAAAAAAAAAAAAATAAGTTGAATTAAATTTCTGCCGTGGGTTTTACAGATAGATATAATTAACTTAATATAAATGGCATAACCGCCCTAATTTAGATAATACCAAGAGAGGAAACGGTAAAAGAATTACAGTATATTAGAGGACTGTCTCTTATTAAAATCACTAAATAAGTTCAGTGAACTAAAACTCAGTATCTCTGGAAGTAATATTTCCAGTGGGTGCTTCTCGGTAAATTATATTTAGTCTTTTCACTTGAAAAGTTAAAGGTAGTAGCCCGATAAATCAAGAACAAAGCTCAACATATTAACCGTGTTGATTTATTATTAATTGAAATTGATCCTACCAGACTTGACTATGTGTCTTGTCCTCGGTAATTGGAAGACCTAGGCCGGGATAACCGGCTACACTAAACTCTCTGTCTGGTCCAAGCTGGAGAAGACGGCTGGGCTCCTACCCAGATAAGGAAGGTTCGAAGCAAATAGGCAGTGGTCCCTAGAAAAGACCCTGGTGAAAAATGATATTTTTTATAGCCCTGTTACTTAGAAGCACATGAGTCGAACCTACCTTTTAAAATAAAAGGGTCATCACACCGCTCTGCACACGATATTTCACAACATCATAGCCGGTACTCTAAGAAAAGATACACGTTACTACGCTTTGTAATATTAACAAAAAAATGCTATCAACTAGCAGTTCAAAACTTAATTGCCATTATAGGCACCTTCATGGACGGAAGTCCAAACGAGAAGGCCCGTTAATTCTAACTTCCCTTAACATATTGTCACATATACGCTTCTACCGCTTGTTGCCTATGGAACTGATTTCGTTGCAGTAGTTGCGCTGTGCTCTTTCAGAAGACGGAGCTCAGATATAGGTAGTTGGGAGAGATGGATAGAAACACTCGGTGTAAAAAAGGCTCGGTTTATTAACTTCAGGCTGAGTATGGAAGGTTGTAAGTATTACCAAAATATTCGGGAATGCATATCTCGTAAGTCCCCTGGGATATTCCTCGCGAAAATGTTAACCACGAACAGCAGCGAGAGAGAGGGAGAGCTAGCCTGAAGGGCTGTTACAATTAGACTGACGGGCGGATAGATTATTTGATATGGCTGAATATTTAGTTACGTAGTTTACTTTTTATTTGTAGTTAATTTAAACAGAACTTTGCCTTATGGCGTTATTAATTTTCACTGAATCTCTTTTAAGGCGTGCCTGATCAGAGGGGCTTTTCCCTTTCGGTAGTTCGCCCTGATAGGTCTTTTTTAAACGTGCCTGATCAGAGGGGCTTTTCCCTTTCGGTAGTTCGCACTGATAGGTCTTTTTTAAAGTGAGAGCTTTGATCTGCCAGAGGGGCTTTTCCCTTTCGGTAGTTCGCACTGGAGATCAAAGTCTGCCGGTATGGGCTGCTGCCCCGCTTTTTATACCAAACTTTGACCTCTAATTCGAGTATTGTTTTGAATTGTCAACAAGGTTAATCATAACAGTTTATACTTTAATTAACAACAATTTATAACTGTGATTCAAGGTTAAGTTCAAACTTTCCACTGTATGATTTTATGTTAGTTGACAATATCCTATTTTCATGCGCATCTTCGGAATGCGCCTGCTGTCGTGGGTCAATCTACTCGTAATAGTAATGTTGTGATAATCGATACCACAATTTAACCCGTAAGCAGAGAAATTCGCAATATTGTATTCCGTCTTCGAAACTTTATAAATTTTTTATTTGTTTTTTTTTCGAATTTGTCAAATTAAAGAACACCTAAATACTTGCATTCATAGAGGCCTTAAAACACACCTAAATTAATATATTTTCTATTTTTTTCCTTTTTATGGTAGTATTAATTTTGCTTTTTCTACTTATACTTCATTTGGCTTGCTTAATTATCTACGTGGAAAACGTCAAATTAAACATTATACACATCTTCAATTCGATGTTTTTTTTAAGATTTATTAAATTTTAAATCCTAATTATTAATCTTATTATTATTGTATCCAAATCTTCCAAATCCAAAGTTTGTTTGCCAGTTTTTATTTGTTTTTTATTTCATCGATTCACGTGATCACCTAAGAGCCATTTAGACACAAAAGATAAAATCAGAATACCTTTATTTAAAAGAAATTAAAAATATGTAATTTTCCATAGAGGAAAAAACACATCATAACTGAAAAATCTTCCCAAAAAAAATAAATAATGTTATAAAAAATCATAAATGAAAATCTGACAATAAGAGAACACAAGGAAAAACTCCGCATGTTGTAGAGTGAAAAAAATATTAGTCGCTGTCTGAATTCATTCAGTTTTGGTAACTCATTACATCATGCTCCAGGCAAACTAATGGTTTAGAGTTTGAACAGGAATATTTAATAGCCCGATCTCGGTTCCATGGACATATGGAACACGTTCCCATAAGTTTTGGAATCTTGGCCAAAATATTAAATTTTTTTGGCGAGTACTTCCTTGGACTATTCTTTGTTGATAAACAATCTTCTGGCATGTTTGAAATCTTGATTATTTTCTCATCATCATCATTTATGGCTGCTTTATTTAAGAGAGAAAATAGAGGCCATCTTCATACATTTCTAGACACGTTATATGATGCAGAGTGCTCACCTGTATCTACTCCACTTTTAGAAAAGTTGTATAAACTTATTATTTTGGGTAAATTTATCAATAGCTCCATCACGGTGCATGATCGACATCAGCAGGACGTTCTTATTTTTTTGGCACATATGATAAAAGCGTAATATCTTTCTGGAAGCCAAATAAAGATGCCTTTGGATCTACGTTTGAGAGTTTCACAGCGTGCCTACTGACGCAATATTATATTCTTAAGTAATTTGATTATTAATTCATAATTAGTGTACCAGTTAAGCTTCGAATTCTTAGAATCCGTTTGTATCCGTTTATAAATCGGATCCGTTCGGCTAATTAATTAAAACATATATTTAAACAACTGGCTTCTCTGATCAGGTCGGCCCGCCGAAATATTTCCGGCCGATGTGGTCAGAGAAACCAGGCCTTTACTTTGCAATATTGTTTAAATATATGTTTTAAATAATTAGCCGAACGGATCCGATTTATAAACGGATACAAACGGATTCTTAAGAATGCGAAGCTTTATCAAAGGTCACATTTTGGTTGGGACCGCAAATAGGTTGTATGGGTCTTTCCCCAATATCTATTGGGGAGTTGCTAAGATTGTAGAGCCCTTCTGGCTGTTTTCCTGGATATTCTTCCAAGTTTAAAACGTAGAGGAACGTACATCAACTAAGCACTTCGATACTTCGCAGACTTGTTGGGAATTTAATTTACTGTTTGAAAGCACGAAAAGACTCAACTTCTCATCTGTCAGATATTGCGAATGAGTGTATAGGCCAATTTTCAAACGTTAATGTTTCTAGAATAATTTACTTTAGGTATTGGGTATGGTATATCAAATATACAATTCAAAAATCAGCTACTATACAGAGTGTTGTATTTAAAATAACAAAGTTGACGACAATTGTCCCACTTTCTGATTGTCATTTGTTGATCTTTCTAACCCATTCGAAAGAGTCAGGAAAAATATTAATTATAATGCATGATTAAAAAGATCACGTTCGAAATATAAACAGAAATCCTAATTTATATTTATTATTTAAGTCGAGTGTGCTTTGCATCACATAGTGGAGGACCTGAGTGATTTTGTTTATAGCCTCCTAGTCAGCCAGCTTTTAAGGGATAAAATTATTAGATGCGCTACTTATAATTCTCACTAGATAATCGAGAGAAAATTGGCGGAAACAATAACAAAACAGAGCTGAGTGTCATGCACCTAAACATACGCTCTCTAAAATATAAAATTGAAGAACTGGAAGTGACTATGAAAATTCATCAATCGACCAAAGAGTACAATGTGTTATGTCTTAGTGAACATCATCCAAATGACCAGGAAATTGAAAATTGAAAACTTTAACGTTGCTTCTTTTTTTGCTGGAAGCCATTAGGGACATGAGGGTACTGCCAAAGCATGGTATGTGTTATCAGAACGTTGAACAATTAATGAATATGTCCATAGAATATCATTGTGAGTTGTCAGCTGCTGGAATTAAAGGTCTGAATGTTCTTGTTTTAACTGTATATAGGCTCCAGAGGGAGATTTTAATTTGTTTTTGGATAAATTTGTGAATGTTCTAAGTTTTATTCATGATAGCCGTAGATTGAGGTTTTTGATAATAAATGGTAATTTTAACATTGTTTCTAATACAAATAATCAAGGAAAGAAATATTTTATTGAACTACTTGAGGGCTTTAATTTATATCAACAAATTTTTCAAACCACAAATGAAAAAAATTGTATAGATAACATTTTTGTAAACTTTGGAAATATTTTGGAATACAGTACCATTGCCTACGACCCTTTTCTGTCTGATGATTTGACTGTGGACATATTGGTGAAAATGACTAGGGATAACTCAGAAACAAAACAAAATACACATCGACCTACCACTCAAAAGAGCCTTAACATGATGTATGAATATTTGGAGCAACGGGATTGGAATTTTGTTACCGACCAGAAGGAGAATGTTGACAGCCTATTTAACAAACTCTTAACGATACTTAAAACTGTAATAAATAATTCATTTCCAATCAAACAAACAATAGATAATATAAATAATAATATAGTTTGGTTGAATCAAGATATAAAAAACATGAGGGAAAGTTTAAAATTTTTACACGAGTTAGATAAGGTAAGGTAATAAAGACGAACTCAACCAAACAATTATAACATAGGAAAAAGTAAAATTCAAGAAGCAACAAGTTCAAGAAATGCTGTAAGAACGTCCTGGTAGGTGGTAAATCTTTTAGGGGTGTAGGCGAAAAAATGAATAATGAAGCGAGTCTCTCGAATGCTGCAAGTATTACAGGAGAGGTCCTAGCAGCGATTCCGAAAGGGGGAGGGAACCCAGAGAAATACTTAAGTAGCCCTGTGACGAACCAGAGCTTTAGGCTTGGGGATCGAGGTTAGTTCTATACAGGTCAGGGATGCAATGGATGCAATGAAGGTCAAGCACAGCAGATATATCTATGAAATGAATATTCCAGTGCTAAGAACTATGAAAGATGTGTTAATCATTCCCTTACCCAAATTAATAAACCTAAGCATAAGAAATAAAGTCTTTTCTGCTTGCTTTAAAAATTCAAAAGTAGTTTGGGTTAGATAAAAATGACCCCAATAATTACCGCCCTATATCATTAATTCCTGTTTTGTCTAAAGTCTATGAATATTTATTGAAAGAACAGCTGTACAACTGTTTTGAAAGGAATGCACCCTAAACTGAAAGCCAGTTTGGATTCAGAGTCAAAAACTCCACTACTCTTGCTGTGCTGGACTTGCTAGGATTCATACCGGATGCTTTTGAGGAGGGACAGTATTCCTGTACTGCCTGCCGTGATCTCTGAAAGGCCTTTGATTGTATTTCTCATAGTGTAGTTGCTGGTATAGGGACGATGCTAGAGAGTGGTATACAAGTCTAGGGATACTAACAATGTCATGTGTATATTATTGTCCAATTTTTTACAATAAATTTCCATTGAATCTTAAAAGTATGCCTACAAAATTGTTATCCGCCATTGTTAAGAGATATTTGGTTGAAAAGGCCTTCTAAAGCATCAATAAGTTTCTGGATATCTGAGAGCATTTTACATATTTCTGTTTTTATATTTTTAAGTGTGAAATATATGGTTTTTATAATAAGTCTTGCCTATATTTCTAAATGTTTTGGATATATAATGCAAAGCATGATGTAGGATTGTGAGCTGGCCACATTATATTGTTTTTTTTTCAGTTTTGTGACGTAGGAAAGATACGATGTATTAAGGACCTGTATAAATATTTGAATGTGAATTTGAATACCATCATTGAAATTTTTGAAAAGTCGCCGCCTATGTTACTTTATAATTTCAAATGCCTCTTTCTCTTAGCCACTCAGTCAGTGATAATAAAAAAAAATTGCGAAGGAAGCTTTTAAGGGGTGAAAATTAGCGCTGAAGGGAACTGCCTTGACCACGCACAGTTGGAATATAATTTAAGAAATCATTAATTCTATTTTTCCTCCTCAGGAAATTCAGCTTGTGGAATAAATATAACAGGCTTTGAAAACTGATAGATTTTTAACCTTGACAGTGCTTTAAGATGCATAGTTAGGGCACTACGTTATTTAGTGTAGATAAAGAGACTTTGTACGATTTTAAACGAAACATCGGCAAGTATTACATTTTTCTTAAGCCCACGGTAAAGAACCATAGTTCTTATTCTTTCAATTTTCAAAAATCTATTGAGAGTAAAATCCATTCACTGATTTTCATTTTTCCAATTTGAATTTGTATTGTATTATTCGCTGATGTAAATCTGCATTTTTGAAACACATAAACTCAATTAAGAATGAGAATATTCCTATATAACTTATAATTAGCGCGTCTAGTTAATTTACAGGTGTAAAAATCCGCTAAATACACATCTTACAGTGCGACGAATTAACACTATCTTAACTGTGCACTTCTTTATTTTTAGAAGTTTTACGAAATAATTTACGTTATTCGTTTGATTTAAAAATGAAGTATTTTCAAACGGTTGCATTTCTATTCATAGTTCTCGGTGGCATTCGAACTATGGAAAATCATCAAGGCTTAAAAGTGCTTGATACGAGTCACCAACTCTTGTCTAGAAACAAGCGATGGTTGGTATGGAAAGAGGGAGTAAATTGGATAGCGGTAAGTAATTCACCTTAAAATGTATTTAAGAGGGCGAAACAGATTTTATTTTATTTCAGCTTATTTTTGGTATAGGTATACCATTTGAGGTAGATCAGAATAGCGTAACTCTGGGCATGGTGATGAAAGCTTACTACCAGTTACCAAATAACAGCAGTTATTATACACATCCTACAATAGATTACGAGAGGAGGAAACGAGCTACTTCTAGATGGACGATATATCAACTTATTGAAAGCTTTTTAGAAAGGTATAATATGACATCACTTTCAATCTCTTCATCTGCCATTTTTTTTGAATACTATACTCTATGTATAGATCCCAACTCATTTTCCATCTCGTTATTTTTTATACTTTAGACCAATCATTTCGTAGAACCAAGACGTGATCATTGGTATGCTTTAAGTCTGTCAGCTGTAGTGCTTTCATGTAACCTAAACGGCCAGTTTGTAGGTAATCCGAAAAAGAAATTACCCACCAAATGTATATCCAAGCCATGGCAATAGATATTTTTCAAAGAAGGGGAAGTTTGGCATATGCTAGGATAGCATTCAGAAGCAACAGAAACAAGCGTGTCATAAAATCAGAATGCGTCATCAAGGTGGAATATGAAAAATGCGAAACAATGCAAAACAGAGTCACTGCAAAAATCACGGAAATCACTGGCTCCACCTTTACTAAGGAAATAGAGAGCGATCTTCACCGAGCGTAGTGCAGAAAAAGTATGTAGAATGCTCCAGAATGGTTAAGGAAGGTTAGCGAGTTCGTACAGACCAAAAAGGCAAAACTTGAAAATGATAGGAGCATTTTAAACAACTATACAATGAGCAAGGCAATAAATTCAAAACTTTAGGGGTATTCAACAATATCAATGAGACAAAAATAGAGAAAAGAGAAATTGAAGAGAGCCTCAAGAAGTAAAAAAATAGAGAATCCCACGAATGGATAATATTGTAAACGAAATGTTCAATATGGAGGAAACACGTTACAAAAATCACTTTCGATACTTTGTAACCTAGTTATCAACTTTGAAGGTCCCTAGAAGTTTGGCAACGCATTATTACATTACATATCTAACATATATTTAAGAAGAGTGACAAAACGATCCTATATATAGATTACTGTGTGCTACCCTGAAACTAGTTAGGATCAGCATTCTCAAAACGAAAAACAGTTCATACGTTACGAATCCAGAGATTATTACCGAATATTCAGAGGTCTCCCTGAATACCCAAGTGTTTCCGATAGTTTAGGTAATTAAAAAACGTTTTAGCTCAATTTTAAGTAAAATCACGTCGACTCCGATTCTGTCTAAAATTGTTTGACGAAAATTGGGCATCTTAGTAAGAACGTATCAGCTGATCAGCCATCCAACATTTATAGCAAAATAATTTAAAGAAAAAGCATTAGAATTTAACAGGATTGCTTATTTCGTCGATCTTACCAAAGCATCCGATAGAGTAATGCTGATGTATCTCATATATTTGTGGACCGAAAAGCATGTGCCCTACAAAATTATTTAAATGATTAACAGAAGCATTAAAACAAAGATTAAGTCAAACCAGGAACTAACGAAATAAATATCAACAACAAGAAGTATATGTCAATTTTAGTTAATATCTTTATGAACAAGATAATAGGAAAAATTGGATATTTGATCTTGGATATCGTTTGGGAGCAACCGAAGCTGGTCTGTTACGTAGATAACGCTGCAATCATTACAAACAAGTCAGGAATATGACCTGAGGTAACTGTTACACCAGTACTTCTGTGCCAGAAAATATAGATTCTTCCCCTTCTTCAGCCTTCTTTTCTCCACTCCAGAACAGAGGCTTCTTCGTGTCTTTTCCATTTCTGTCGATCTTGGGCTTTTTGGAAGCAGTCTCGTCCAACTATTTCCTTGATATTATCTATCCATCTTCTCTATAATCTTCCTCTGCTCCTCTTCGCTTCTCTTGGTCATTATTTTGTCACCTTTGCCGTCTATCTATCTCTATTCTCTCTAGTCGCATTTCCAACCAAATATCATTTCAGCTCTGCCATAAGTTTTATCACAGGTAGCTATATCCACTGAAAAATCAAAATGCTCGTCTATATCAAAAATGTAGGCTTGTTTCATAGGAAAACCCATTTCAACAAGTTATAGGTGTAATAGCTAACAAAAATGATCCAGCCCGAGAAACATGCCAAACTAATAAAGCTGCTGCTGTGTCCGGATATGTAGCAAAACCAACATTTATATAACTTGCATCAGACTGATTATGTGATTTGAAAATGAAGGACTACAGAAATTAAAATATTTCGAACTATAGCAGGCAAAGAAGACGCGCAGGATCGAATGAGAAATACACAGACACATTGCAAAATTGGAGAAGAAAATATAGGTATGAACACGAAAATAAAATGTACGATATTGCTGCAGAAATTGCTATGAAAAGCGAGTCAGCTGGCAAACAATCACAAGGGAAACCACCATTAAGATGGATGAGCAGCTCACAAGAGAAATCTAGACATCAAACCAAATCAATGAGCTACAAAGAGGAAAAATAGTATGAAGAAGAATAGCTATAAGTGTTCGATTTGTTAGGCCCAATTTTTAAAGTTCTACCCAGGAATGGTATTTCACCTCACTACATATAAATATTCAATAATTTTGATACACTTTCTGATGGTCACTTTCAAAGTTTAACATTTTTGCAATCTTTCCTGAAGGCTCATGGTTTTTAATTTCTTTCGGTGTCATGTCTTACTAGACATCAGCATGATGATCGGTTCTGAGCCAACTATATTTATTTTTTTTGGTATTCTATTTTCTTCATTATATCTAATAACTCCATGTAGAAATATTTTAGACACCTACTGTCCCTTGGATATTCACCAAATTTCCTTATCCATCTTTTGCGTTATTGTATCCATGTCTTGTATTACCTACCTTGATACTTGTACTGTCAAACTAACCCTTAACATCGACAAGAATTATTAAGCAACCTAAAAGTTTTTTTAGGAATAACTACGTTGATGGGAAGGCATGCTTACTAAAATCTATCTGCGAGGTATCTGCCATTAAACTAGAAGAACGATCAGGACTCTTAGCTGAAATTGTTCACAGCATTCTTACGTAAGTTTAATAACTAGTTATCGTAATTAATAAAAACCTTTCCGCTTTCTGAAACTACAAGTATATAGTCAGGGGCCTCGAGATGCCTGCTAAAATTACATTCATGAACTTCATGCAGACCTTACTTTAGACAACTTCGTTTCGACTTGCTTTATTTATTAAAAAAATACCCTGAATTATTTAACATTAATTTATTTCATTATGCCGAGAGTAGGACTATGACTACTCTTGGTGGAGCCCAGCTCAATGTGCCCTCACAGCATTCGACTTTTTATAAATGATCTCCTCTCTATATGGCTGGTTGATATCAAAACCTGAGCTGAACATAGTTAAGTTCAGGAAAAGTGCCACCCTTACTACAATTGTTTATATAATTTTAATCTAAATTTCCAATATCATATTTTAGGCTGCTGTTAGTCCTTCCATAGTATGGTCTTAGTTTTTGTCTCATTGTTATACATCATAGCTCTTTATCATAATATATTTTGGTTCATGTTAATTAACCAATTTAATTTTTATTACACCTTTTCTTCGCCCTATATTATCAATAAATAATATTTAATATTAATTTGTTTATTTAGCAAAATTCTGCAACTAATACTCTTTAGGAAACGCAGGTTATTTTTTGATTATATGGTTGGAAAGTTATGGTGTTAAAACATATTTGGAAGTATCTTGAGGCTAGATGAAACTGCACTGAAAAGTAGATAAGATTTTATTTTCTATTCTGCAATTCTGCACTTCTTATTACCTGAAAATATTTATTAACCTCACCTTTTAATGAAGTGCAATGCCGATGATCCGGTACTGCATTTTAACATAGCACCTTTTTAGCCTTAATATACTTGATACTTAATATATTTAAATATTCTGCTTGTTTTAGTCCATCATCTACAAGAGACGAGATAGGAGATCATCATAACAACGAATACCACGCAGCAGAGAAACTGGGTAGAGAAATGGGAGGCTGCAATTACCTTTTTCCGGAGTGCCCAATAGATCCTATCCAGCAGTTTTCAAGGTTGATGACTGTAGCTAAATACATGCATTAAAATATTAGTATGTTTCTCACTTACAATCTAATGTCCATCCCAGTAGACAAATTTTGTACACTTGACCTGCGATAGACAGATAGGTATGTACAGGCGCAATTAGGTCAAGTAAAACGAAGTGATAACAATAAATTCATAGAATACTGATAGAAAATTCCCATCTACCAGCAGGTTCAACTAAACAGGAATATAACAGTGATCTGCATTAATCTCTAGGTTATTGTGTACCGGATTTAAAGTATGACTAACTAATTAAGACCCAAAAGCACGTACGTTTAAAAGGAATAACCAAACGACAAATATTCCCAAGGCTGCAATTTTAGTCGCAACCGATGGATCCCTCTTGGCTTTAACAACATTTGGCCCTATAAATAATTTGTCTCAAAGACTTTTTTCTTCACGTGCGAATCCGTAACCGGATTAATCTTATTAGCAGTAGCCCTGAACATACTTTTGAACCATGTTCTTCGATTTTTCATCCATGAGCTAGCCTTTTTACCATTTTTGCTCTTTCTTTCCATATTTTTCTTTACAGTATGAGTTGAGTTGTTGTTAATCGAGTAATCTGAGGGCCACGAAACGAAATTGACACTATATAATTTAGGAGTTCTTCTAGTGAAGAAATGGCCTATTACCTAACCCAAATTTTGTTGTATCGATTAGAATTGTCTTAAAATTATGGTACTATGGTTAGCTTATGATTCTGTCTAATCAAGCTTAAACACTACTCTTTCGAACGATTGTAGGTGTAACACGGCCAAAATAGAAGACCTTGTGCTTATTTTCAGCTTCTTCTTTAAGTGCATATTCCTATTATTCCTTGTCGTATGTTATGTGAAGTATTCTACAGCTTCGTATTGGTTTACGAGATCTACAGCTTATCCTTGCCAACTTGAACTACACTTTACCACTTTTTGAAGGGTATTGAATCACGTCAGGCGTGACGTCTCAGGCTCGGCAATAAAAGCCATCATATCTTTGACCTACAAATTGTTGGCTTTATATTTTTCCTGAGAAGTCCATTTTCCCGACATTTTCGGAACTAAGGAACAATTAGAGAGTTTTTTCTCTCTAAATTCCCTATCGAAGTGACTTTCGGTTTTTCAATCCTCGCGACTTTTCTTGCGCTAGAACGATCCAAAATGATCCTTTCTCAAAAATATGCACGCCCAAAAAAATATTCGTCATTTTCCGTGTAATATTTTCTCCTGGAGAATGCTAGTTGACACATGCCCCTTCCTTAGTAAACGTCGGACCCCGATGCTTGAACAGACGTATACCTTTATAAAAAATGCTTTTACGTTTAGCATATTTCAAGCAAAATAGCTCACTAAAAACATTGCTAATGATCTCAGTGTCTAATTTGTTTTATTTTCTAGATTTAACAGCTGTACTTAACAGTTTGCTTAATATATTTCCTTCACATTCGGGGAACATTTCATCACAGTCGTTCTCTAAATTAGCAGCTTCATCGTAGTGGTCTTCATTCTCGTAAAAATCATCTGGTTTTACCCTGAAACGTAATTTGTTTAACTTTAAATATTGCATTCATCAATAAAATTCTTCTAGAGCCAATTAATTAATATGGATTATACGTTTTTTGAGTAAAGGAGACTTTACTCAAACAACGAATATATGTAACCGATTCGAAAAGTCCAGTGAATAGTGAATGTAACAAAATTAAAATAGATTTGAAAATAATTATTTTGATTACGATTTACCGTACTGAATTACCCTCGGAATTACCTAAGAACCTAAAGGAATAGGAATTGGAGGAAAAGCGTTTCCAAGTAGGAGACGCACGTAAAAACATTATGAATAGTCAACAGCTACATCTGTCGGTGGAAAACGAAAGCCAAGTTTCTAACGATTGTATAGGGATGGCACGTTTTTGTTCAAACCTGTACAGTGACTATACAAGAAAAACTCATAGTAGCAAAATGCTGAAATAAATAAAATAATGCTACTATTATAGGTAAAGACACAAACGTATAAAATAGTAGATATATCCCCGTTAAAATCCGCTCAGGCTGATTTCCTCGACCTAAAATTAATAATATTGAACCAAAGGCAAAAATTACCCTATCAATAATCTCATTATTACTACTAAAAATAATTCTCAATAATAATTAGGAAAGTATAGTTTTTTCTAGCCAATATTATTAAGAAACAAATCGAAAATCTTAATTAAAGAACAATAAGATATTTAATTTTATTATTATAAAAAAAGTCCGAACAAGGACTGTCCAAAAAAATTCAAAACTAATTCCAATTGAGGCACGGTACACGTGAGTGATAAAATATAGTGTTTGTTAACTGGAGGAGTGTCTTTGCATGGTTAGGCTGAAATATTCCCCGTTGTTGTCGTTGTTGTCGTTGTTGTTAGTCGATAATGAACACAATAAATATTCTCATTATATAAAATTGTAATGTCTTAGCTCATTTCCAGATGAAAAACTCAAACATTCTTTTGTCCTTAAGCCCAAATGTCCTCAATATTTCCTAACAATTCTCTATGAATCATGACATGCACTATGAAAATATAAAGGGTTTTGTGATTCCATCAGTGGCATTTGTGTTTTCGCCCCAGTAAAACGCCACTCATTGTAGCCTAAGTCGTATCATGTAAAGCAAAATAGTATCGGTTGAAGCTCATTTTGGTTGAGAAAGATTTAGCAAATCTTGTGCATCACGTTCAACTGACCATTCTTTCAAATCTTTGAGGATTTACTTACTTATATTTCCCAGAAAATAGTAAGATATCTTATATATCAAGACTGTTAAAAAAAAATTATGCGTTCTTAAGACCAAGTAATAATTTCAACATTGCGAGATTATTGTTATGAAATACAAGTATTTTTTTATGTCCTATATTTAGAAATAACTTGCTACAACTTTGATGTTTAAAGAAATCAAATCTTCTCGAAATCTCCCATAAGATTGTCACAAACCGCTGCTTTTCGCTTGAAGAATTCAAAAATTCTCAAATTATTGCCCATTTTCCCATCTTCAAATTGTTTTAAATGAGATTTCAGGCAAATAAATCAACTTACCAGAAAAACTGTACCCATCGATATACTAAAAATAAAAATTTACCTCGAAATCTGTCTTAAAATCCATCAGCAACTGCCTCTAATTACCAGAAAATTTTCATATTTTTCGATCCCTCATTTTCCAGCATCAAACCGTTTCCAATGAGTTTTCAGGCAATTAAATGTATATACAATCTACATATTTTAACTTAAACGTCATGTCAAAATATTGGAAGACGTATTCTCTCAAAGTTTCCGTAATGCCTCAAATGCAGGCTATCTATTCAGACTCGGAAAATTGCCAAAATATATAAAATTTTTGAAATTTTTTGCGATTTTCTGCATGTTTCGATTTATTCTCGAATTTCTCGTATTTCTCAATTTCGTACGGAAAAATGGTTACCGACCCTTTTATAGCAGATATCACGAGGTTTACCAATCTGAGATGTTTTTTTTGAAAAAAAAAAATTAAAGATTTTTCTAATTGAAAATTAAAAGTTACCAATTCGGCATTTTTAATTGGATCGATGCGATTTTGGGTAATTTTAGTGCCGAAAAAGTCGCGAGGATCGAATAAGCTGAGCGACAGTTCGATAGAGAATTTCTAGGAGAAAAATTCTTTAAATGCTTCTCTGTTTCTAAAATCTCGGAAAAATTAACTTTCAGGGAAAATGTAAAAACAGCTATATTTAGATAAACAAAATGAAGGTTTTTAATTTCTTTTTCTGGAAAAGTAATTTTTTTAAAAAAAAACCGATTACTTGACAAGAATCTATGCCAAAAACTGTGTTAGAAGACACTTTGGAAATGATGGTGCCTTTTATACAGGGTGAGCTAGTTAAATTTAAAGTTTTCGTAATTTCGAGTTTTGGCCATCGCCACCAAAAAAACAAGAAAACCTTCGTTTTGTTTATCTAAATACCGATGATTTTAAATTTTCCCTGAAAAGTACACCTTTTTTAGATTTTAGAAACAGAGAAGCATTTAGAGAGCTTCTCGCCTAGAAATTCTCTATCGAACTGTCGCTCAGTTTATTCGATCCTCACGACCTTTTTGGCAGTAAAGCAACCCAAAATGGCCCCCTTTTTAAATATATACCAGAGTTGAAAAAAAAACATATTTTTTAATATTTAAACAAAACATGTGTTGTTTATTGTTTAAAACAATTTTTTTTAAACCTGTTTTCTTTTGGGCAATTAAAAACGTGTTTTAAATAAAACATACCTGTTTAAAACAGGTTTTAAACAAGAATGAATTCAGCTATGTGCCAGAAGAGCTGAACAGTTCCTCTAGTGTTCCAGGTTTCTACAGTTCCTAGTCTCTACACGATTGCTAACAAAGATAAGTCTTAGTCTTAGTGTACCTCAGAAATTCTGTATTGTAATTTAACTTTTTCATCAGCAGTATTTTTAATTTTTATGTTAAAAATATATATCTAGATAGGCTGTTGTGTTGAGTTGAATGTAATTTTTTCTTCCTACAATATTTATTATTCATTATTAAAGCTTACTTTGATTTTGTTGAGAGCTAGTAGTCGTTTTATAATAATTATAATTAAGTTTATGTTATCACTTTATCAATAATATATGTTCGATTTATTTTACTTTTTTTACTGGTACGAGGAAATGACACTTAGAAAAAAAACAACTTTTTTTTACGGAAAAATTATCCAATGGCATCTGGCAAATGCTGGATGAAGTCACGAAAGGCTAAAATTTTTTCCTCAGACAAAATCCAACAAATTAAGCAAAATGTATCGAGTAATACTCAAATTCAAGGATATTAGAAAAAGTTTGACAACGCTGTGTGAGCTAGTTCCGCGCTTCGCTCCGCCCACATAATCGTTGTTTCGACAAATTGCGGTTGTTGTTGCGCAGAGATGTTGCCAATGGACGGAAAGATTTTCGATTTTCAAAGAATTTTTCAAATAATGCAGAGTTCAGTTATCACAGTCAGTTAATAAGGTCATATGCAAGCAAACGAAAGGTGTCAGAAGAATGCGAATCCAACGAGATTCGAAAAAAACTTGGCAACACGGAGCTACATTCGTGCTTCGCTCGGCCTCAGCAGTGTTGACAACGTGCGGAAATTTTGCCAGTTTTCAATGACTTTAACTGTAACACTCAATTATTTGATGTTATATCTGTGTGATAGGCAGCAGAATAATAGATTTGGTATTTTTTACTTGAGTTAAAAACTTGATTGAAACTGGTATGTTGTATCCCACATATGCGAATGCAATTCTTTGATATCTGCTACATCGAGATAAAAAGAAAAAAAAACAGTATATTTTAATAAACATTTTAAATACGTTTTAAACACCTGATTTAAAACAGTTTAAAACAACTAATAAAACATGAGGTCGTGTTTAAAACATGTTTAAAACATCTGGTTTAAAATATTGTGTTGTAAACATAACAACCCTGAAATATACGCGCCCAAAAAATACGTCATTTTCTGACTCACGCCAATTTTAATAGGGTTCGACGTTAAATGGTACATTTTTAGAAAATTTCATCAAAATTGTGCAATTTTTTCGACAGTCATCGTGTACCAAAATAAAGTTTTAAAAAGAAAAAAAAGAATAGAACATGTTTATGGTAACTGATATCGCTTTGCTGATTGATTCTCTCTCTCTCTCGCTTGGCTGAAAATGATAACGACTTTACCCAAATAAGCTGAACGTAAACAGCTTTGAGCGTTACATGCTTTTGCGTAGACAACTCAGTATTATCTACTAACCAGGAAAAAATATGCTGAAAGTGTTAAAAGAAGTTTTCACCTCCATGATCAACCCGTATCTTCATGAATCAATCCTCTAGTGGCGAAACTTGATATTGATTTATTTGTAGTTTGAAATAAGTTCAGACACCATCTGCTGAAGTTTTTCGATATACTTCAAGATTAGACCACTTGGATTTGAAATATAGTGAGCTTAAACGTCAGAACCTGAAACGGCCGTTTTGAGTTGTTCACTTGGATCAAAAACCATTAACATTGGGTGTCTACTCTACTGTGACGTATCGAAGGCTTTTGACATGGTAAACTTTCATAGTCTGCCAAAATGTTTAACTTACATTAATCGTATTTTAGAAAATTTGATCGACTAGCTGCTGAAACCTCAAAAACCAAATTTGTTGCTTTTATAAATTATCTTGATTCCAAAATCGGTACTTGTTAGTATAATTAGATATATAAAGTTTGTGCTTATGTCTGTAATTTATATATTCATTCTATAAACCTTTTTATTATTTTTTCTTAGTAGCTTAGGATATAGTTATGACAATTATTTCGATGCATGTAAAAAAAGTCTTATGAAAGGAAATAAATTTAAAACTGTGCTTTCTTTAAAAGGGAACTAGTGGGTGAAACATGCTGCTGCTATTTTTGTAAAAATATTCACTCTATTTTTGTATAGTTATTATACCCTCAATATTACTTCTAACTAATCCACAAAATTAACGTGGGCATCCAAATATGATGGGTAACGAATTTATATTTATGCCACACCACATGTTCTTCAAATTTGTTATGTCACCCTTGTATATGGGTTATTTAATTACGTACCAAGGGATATAAAAAATATTGATAATATAACAACCTATTAAAAAATACCCTCTTCTACTCTTTAATACTGCTAAGGTGTTATCTTAATTTCCACTTCTACTTATCCTTAGGAAAAAACCAAATGAATTTAGCGTGCTTTCCTTATGAGTAAATAAATAAACTATAAATGAAATTGATTTGAAATTTCTCACCCATCTCTGTACCTACAGACGTATATACAAAGGAAATATCGGTGGAGTGGAAGGGACGTGTTAAAAAAGAAGTTTAGAAATGATTTTATTCAGATTCGTCAGTGATGACTAAATGAATTAAATACAATTTTCATTTTTCCGAATTTGATTTGAGAATATAGGGTGTTACAAATTTGATAACCAAGCGAAAACTGTAAGAGATATAATGGCGGTTAAATTGGAGCAAAGTTACATCATCTAATGTTCAAATAAACGGTGTTTTGAAAATTTGAATATTTCTATTACATTGTAGATATTCGAAAAAAAAACGAAAATTAATATTTAGTTTTAATTTTTTTCCTCCTAAACTTGAAGAGGTCAATGTTTGCTCAATCTTGATCTTGAGATCCATATTTAAAAAATAATAATTTGATAATGATGGCACGAAATTGAAACGTCCGAAATTAAATCTGATAGTACCGTCTTATAGCGGAGAAACGGGGCAATGTTAATTTTCAGTTGGTTTCGAATATCTACAAAAGTATTAGGAATATCTGCATCTTTGTCCCAATTTAGCCACACGGTTCTGATATAAAGATTTATCAGTGCTGGGACACCGAATTTGTACATATGTGTATATTTGGTTTCACGTTCAAAAATGTACTGTCATAGTGGGGGACAGAGAACGGAGAACGGTGAACTCAGTCACAAGTGAACAGTCATGGAGTTTTATGAATAGTTTAGTAGTACATATTTGAATTAAATTAACTTACTTAAAAATAGTCTTTAGAAGCTCCTCCCATAACGTTCCTTTTCCTTTTGGAGTTTTGTTCACTTGGCATATGGTTTTCAAAATGCAAGATTTGCCATTTTTGATTAGCCTAGAAAAAGAATAATTCCATACATAACTTAATTCATTCATATAGATCTAGAAAAGGCGTTTGACCGGATACGTTTGGATGATATAGTGCATTTCCAGTATGACAGACAAATACCGAGTAATATCATTAGAACTATTGAAGATATTTACCGAAATAACCGAATACAGGCAAAGAGACAACGAATTCACAGAACCAATAATCGTAGAGACGGGTATACGACAAGGAGACTCACTGAGCCTATTACTATTCAATATTATTATGGCTAAAATAATAAGACAAGTACGTAGGAAAAGAGGATATCGAATGGGAGGTCGAGAGGTTAAAATGCTATGCTACACTGATGATGCAGTTCTGATAGCGGAAAAGGAAGATGATCTGTAGATGCTTCTTTATACATTTAACACAGTTGCTAAAACGCCCGGGATGACAATATCATTATCTAAGACGAAATGCATGACCACATCTAAAACACCTCTGAGATGTAAATTAGTGGTTGATGACAAGACAGTACATTAAGAGATGAAGAAATTTCAAGCTTCGGCGACATAGAACCAGAAGTAAGAGCACAAGCTAACAAAGCAACAAGAACGGCTGCACAAATCAAGCCCGTATTTACAAAACTGCTATTAGACCCATACTGACATGCGGCAGAAACAAAACCCGAAACATCAAAAACAAGCCAAATTATGGAAACAACAGAGATGAAGATAATTCGAAGATTAGCTGGAAAAGCGCTACGGGACAGGGAAAGTGCAGATATCAGACAAACATGCCAGATCGAGAATATCAACGACTGGGTGCTGAGTAGAAAAATTGAGTGGAATGACCATATCATACGTATGACAGAAGAACGAATAGTGAAGATTGCCAGAGGTAAATTACCTTCAGGGAGGCGAAGCACAGGAAGGCCTCGAAAACGTTGGAGTGACAATCTACCTCCATAAAGCGAGTTACGATGAGGAACAGGCACTGTGCTTAATTAGAAGACAGAAGAAGAAGAAGATAACTTCATTCAATGAAAAATTTATGGGCGATTTGTTCTTAGTTTGTGCAGTAGAATCACGCTTATAATAACAATAACTATAATAATGATATTAATACGCATTAATGCATATATTGCATTCATGTAATTTTGGGTCTTCAGCTGCAAATTTAATAATTCGCGCTTACAAATTAATTACAGTGCAGGAAGCCAGATGTCAGAGGATTAAAGTGAATTATGACAATAGAAGAAGTTTGTTGTCTGTGTTTTGTGGTACATTTCGAAGGGTGTTGAATTTTTAATTAAATATTGCAATCGTAATCGTATCAGCCTTAATTCTTGCAATAATTTGTGTAAAATAGAGAATTCGCGAATCATCGATAATAATAGTTTAAGAGTCAGTGGCCGGCAGACGTAGTATTTTACCAAAGTTATAATTTGGTTCAGTCACTCTCTCTTACCTACTATACATGAAATCGGGACTAACTAAGCTCAACGGCGGTAGGTATGGAGTCATTAAGGTGTGACAGGTGTAACAATCATACCAACTTCGAAAGTATATCTGCAAAGCTGTCATTTGGATATTTTAATATATACTATTATTATTAATGAAAAATAACAACGGCAGACAATTATGACGGTTGTGAGGTCATGGCAGACACTTCTGAAAATGTCAAAAAAATTAAATTTTAAAAGTTTTTTAACAAATCTGAAATTTTAATATGTTATTTATGATAGAATTATAAGCCTATATTTATTGCGGTAAACGTTTTCTCCGGTTATAACATCCCAGTAGACAGCGAAACCTTACCTACAACTCGAGCATACGTATGCATAGTACTCACACTTACCTTTATTGATCTGCATACAATTGAATATACTATTACGCATATAGAAGCTGATATAATTATAGAAAAAATATTTATTGACGTAACTTGGATAATGGGAAGAATGGGCACATTATTTATGAACAATAATAAGTAGCAAAGTATAAAGATAATAATTGAAATTTTAATTTGTGTGTTCCATTCGTTTAAGGCAAAATATAAATTTGATAAATCAAAATAATAATAATTATTGTTGACGCAATTTAAAAGTAATATATTTTCATAATTATATCGCTTTTGTTTTATCCTTCAATATCATCTTCTCCATCATTTTCATCTTCTTGGGATTGAATTTCATCATGTTCTGAATCGGTTTCGGTAAAAATAGAATTCAAATTTCTAAATTGAGCCAAGCATATTTAAAGTGGAATTTATGTAATAAATTACCTGAACGATCCTCGAGCAAATCGCTGACAAAACATGGAAGTTGATCTCCTTCGAACCTTTTAAAAACAAATAAGCTTTCTTGCTCTATCCAACCAAGTTCCAGCGGGCTCAACGTAGTGGGAATTTTCTGAAAAGCATTTTTCCAAATGCTGGAAATGTAATGTGCCTTTAAAAATTGCTGGTACAGTTCACTCATACACGGTGATACAGAACTTGCGTAACAATTGCGTACTTTTTTATGAAAGTTTTCATTTAGATCTGTAGCTTGGGTTAGATCGTCTGTTAAATTAACGTCATCTAGAGCTGCAAATGCTTGTTGAAATTATTTTTTTTTTAATAAAGTGAGAGGTCTTTTTTTCCTTGCTAAAAAAAGCATGATTGAAATCACACCCGGTGAAAGCACGAAAACCAATCAAGCTTTTGGCTAGTAATTCCCTAATTGAATTTTAAATTGAATTGAATTTCAACAAACTTTTGCAGCTCTAGGCGACGTTAATTTAACAGACGATCTGTTACACGCACTGTTCAACATTATTCAAAAGTTTACCTGCCAAATGTACAATGCAAAAAAAATAAGGACGTGGATGATGGCAGGTTCCAGATTTTTGTTGTAGCTACTAGCTACAACGCTAGAGATGTAAATGAAAACTTTCATAAAAAAAGTACGCACGCAAGTTCTGTACCACCGTGTAAAAGTGAACTGTACCAGCAATTTTTAAGGGAACATTCCATTTCCAGCATTTGGAAAAATGGTTTTCAGAAAATTGCCACTACGTTGAGCCCGCTGGAACATAGTTGCATAGAGCAAGAAAGCTTATTTGTTTTTAAATGGTTCGAAGAAGATCAACTTCCATGTTTTGTCAGCGATTTGTTCGAGGATCGTTCAGGTAATTTATTACATAAATTCCACTTTAAATATGCTTGGCTCAATGTAGAAATTTGAATTCTATTTTTACAGAAACCGATTCAGTACATGATGAAATTCAATCCCAAGAAGATGAAAATGATTCCGAAGATAAAAATTATCAACTTCCATGCTTTGTCAGCGATTTGCTGGAGGATGAGACAGGTAATTAATGATGTAAATTTAACTTTAAATATGCTTGGCTCAATTTAAAATTTTCAATTCTATTTTAGAGAAACCGATTCAATAGATGATGAAAACCAATCCCATAAAGATGAAAATGATTCCGAAGATAAAAATTACTGCGAAGATGATATTGAAGGATAAAACAAAAGCGATATATATATATGAAAATATATTACTTAAATTGCGTCAACAATAATCATTATTATCTTGATGTATCTAATTTATATTTTGCCTTAAACGAATGGAAGACACAAATTAAAATTTCAATTATTATCTTTATACTTTGGTATTTATTATTGTTTATAAATGTGCCCATTCTTCCCATTATCCAACTTACGTCAGTAAATATGTTTGTTCCTATAATTGTATCAGCTTCTATATGCATAGTAGTATATTCAATTGTATGCAGCTTAATAAAGTTAAGTGTGAGTACTATACATACGTATGCTCGAGCTGTAGGTAAGAGAGAGTGACTGAACCAAATTATGATTTTGGTAAAATACTTATAGTCTGCCGGCCACTGGCTCTTAAACTATAATTATGAACACCTTAGAACATATCCATAGCAGATTGCGAATAAATATTTGGGAAGGATATTAAGTGTCATAAATAATAAAAATGTGAATATTTATTTTGGCCTTCAAGAAAGTGCTTTTACAACTTATTGAAATATTGAACATTGCACTATGTGTGTCTGTTCTGTGTTTTACGGAACTAGACTCTAACAGCCAAATGTTTATCAATATAGTGAAGCTACTGAAGAGTCTATAGCTACCAGCAGTTCTGATATATTGAGGTTTTTAAGATCATTTTTTACTTACGCTGAAAGAAGCTCTTCGAGTTTCGTATATAGTTCCCTTCTGGTTCTTCTGTGAATGTTATGATGGAGATCTCTGTCAAAAGGTTCCATACCATTCGGACCATTCCCAAATGATCTTAATCGTATCGGTCTTATTTGGCCTTTAATTCTAAAATATACAAATCTTTATGCGCCTGCATCAATAATATTATATTTTATCAATATACTACTAAATTTTGGAACACAAAGCCACAGTACTGGCTTTTAAATTATTATCGTAGCATTTAGAAAAAGCGGTAGGTATATATCAACTTCGCCAATATAGGGTGTTTAAACATTAGAAAATTTTCAACACTGTCGGGTTGGTGGCCACGCAAGTTGACAACTTTTAGATAAACCAAAGAAGAAAAATTAAAATAAAATATCTAAAATATTGGCTTTTGGAAATCCAGAAGGGAGAGTTTCTTGAAGGTCAATTAAGTAGTGATGGTACATGAACAATAAGTCAAAATTTTCAGAATTTTGCGTTTAAAAATATGTATTGAAATTAAGAATAATTTACCTTTTATTCTGGAAGCTCCTTCTATTCCAAAAATAATTCGGATTACCCCTTTGGGAATATCCTCTGTCACTATTTGAGTTAAAATAATGTACTGGATATCTATTAGACATATAGGTAGAACTAAAACCGTTTTTGCTGTAACTATCAAAGGGATTGGAATACGAGCTAACAGGAGATCTATCAACCTGATCAAACCTCGAGTTATAACTTGAATCATAGCTCGGAGCTATGCCTGAAGAATCATGATAATCCATTTTATGTGTGTCATCCCATGATAAAGGCGGCTGCCAATCTACAAAATATGCAGTAAAATGTTGCTGTTCAGTTGAATTGAAAATCCAATTTTTGCTGGCATATTTAAAACTCTGAATCTCGCAAATAATTCCACCGAGTTTAACTTGCCTAAGGTATTAGCGTTGACTGATAATAGGATTCTCAGCCAACGGTATTAGAAAGGTTTCGATAAATTTAAAAGTGAAATAAGTAATTCGATATAAAAGTGAATTATTAATCCCGTGGGAACAATCTATCATCGATATTTATAATATATTAAGTGTATTTCAAACATGAATATAAATAATACATTGTGAATCTGGAAGCCAAAAGTTTTTAAATATTTTTGGTAATGGGACTGTCTTTTTCAAGGTCATGTCTGTTTTAAGTGATTGATTGATTCTCTTTAGTTCAGTTTAGGATAAAAATTATTCCATACCAAAAAAAAGGTTGAAAAATATCGTCAATTAGCTCCGTGCCTGAAAAGCAATATTAAAGAGGCATTTGTCACTCTTGAGGTAACATCGTGGGTCTGCTAGAGATAATCTACAACATATGCTGCTAAACGTATTTGAGACCCATATTATGCTGAAGTGAGCTGTAGTGATGATCAGTGATGTGAACTGGTAAATTACCGATAAATTACCGTGGTAATTTACTGTAATTTATCGTAAATTACCAGAAATTGATTACCGTAATTTACTGATAATTTAGTTAGAAAATTACTGGTTCTCGTGCTAAATAATTAACGGTATTTACCGTAATTTACCGTTATTTACTATATTTTGTTGTAATGTACAGGGTGACCCCTATAATGTCGCCCCCTTTAACTTTTTTATTTTAAGTGTCCCGAAAAACAAAAAGTTAATTTTTTTCAATGGATCACCCTATATATGAACTTATTTTTCGATTCCTCGTAAAATTCTAAGCATATTTTATGTATGATGTTATACCTAGTTAGTAGTTTCACAGCTATAAACAGTTGAAAATCGGTACTTTGGCTAATTTTCACGTTGGTAGCAACAAGATCATCAGAGATGGAGTAAAATGAATTTCACATTCCTATCTTCCTTTTCAGGAACTAAAAGGAACTGGCAGGCGGCACCATGGGTACCAAATCTGGAACCTCAGTAGGTACCATCAGATAGCTTTTGGAAAGTTAAGATTGGAATGTGAAATTCATTTTACTCCATTTTTAATGGCCTTCTTGCTACCAAGGTGAAAAGTAGCCAAAGTATCGATTTTCAACCTTTTATAGCTGTGAAACTACTGACTCTAGAGGTATAACATCATACATAAATTATGCTTAGAATTTTACGACGAATCGAAAAATAAATTCATATATAAGGTGAGCCATTGAAAAAAATAACTTTTTGTTTTTCCCTGTATACTGATCATTTTTCCAATATTTTTTATACGTAGAAAAATAATATATTATTTTATATGGAGGAAAAGTCATACTTTTCATGGCGCGCTCGTGTTTACCAGCCGAACGGAGTGAGGCTGGTAACAGAGAGCAAGCCATGAAAAGTAACTTTTTTTTCAGTACCTACATAACCATAGTTTTAATTTTTTTGGGACACTAAAAATAAAAAAGTTAAAAGGGGGCGACATTATAGGGGATCATCCTGTACCATGTTTGTCAGCAATATGAACAATATGCGTTTGGGGATTTACTGCCAGCTGACGGTTATTAGCCGAACCGGGGATTTACTGTCGGCTGTCATTCATTGCCATTCATTTTGTTCTGTGTTGCTTTCGTTTTAAAATTAAATAATATATAAGGAAAAAACAATGTTTTATTCACAAACAAATGAAACAACTCTTTGTCCTACACCAATACTTACACACACCGTAATTTCATTACCAAGTGGTAATTACATGATTATGACAAGTTATTTTTTTATACATGTACATGTACTTGCTTCTTTGGAAAAATAGCAATTTTTATTTGTAAACTAGTTGGACGTTTCCAAAAGACAGTAATATACACAATTTACATTAATTTACGAATGGAAATCGCTATGAGTTTACTTGCAGTTTACGGTAAATTACGGTAATTTATTGTTATTTACCAAAAATATATTACGGTTATTTACCATAGTAATTTACGACACAAATTTATTACCACGGTAATTAATTTTGGTAATTAACACTCGTAAATTACCAGCGTAAATAACCAAAAATATAAATTACGGTAATTTTACATCACTGGTGATGATTAATTTTTGCAAATGGTAATATATTTGTTTAATTGTGTGTGTGTGATAATGTTCTGTTACCCCCAATTAAAAAAAAACTACTAATCAAACATTGATGTGTGCAGAAATAATAGGTCTGTCTTTGAAGTGTTATGGGAAAAAATAGGGGAGATTCTGACAAGAAGATTCATCTAAATATTTCTGCAGCGAAATGCGATCAAATTTGGCAACGATGCTACTCCATAAGTCTCGGCAGTTCTGTTCTGGCTGCCAAGTTACTCAGCGTCGATTTTAACTGCATAAAAAGTGTTTCAGAAGTTGTCGAATGTAAGAAATGCCAGTTTGTAGTGCAAACTGGAATTGTAACCCTTTTTACCCAGTATGCCGAATATTGTTTTCCTCATCTTCGTATGCCATAAGCTTTGATATTTTGGCATCTAGGCAGTATATGTAGATACAACACCGAATAGAGCCACCAAGTACAATGAAGAAAATATGGCAAAGGCTGTTGGTTCTCTGAAAGGCAGCTGGCATCTGTACAATTTGAAATACGATTTTCAACATTGCAGAATCGTACTATAAATAATAAATTAAAGAAAACTTTGAGTAGATACAAATTAGCTTTTCCATGACAGAAGAGGCGGAATTTGTTAAAAATATAAAAAAATTTGACAGCGGTTGTTATGGGTTAGCAAGAAGAGATTTGTGTGAACTTGCTTGTGATTCCAATCGAAATGGTGTAAACAGAGTCGTAACCTCCAGATTTGTTAGATGCATTGTAAATGATCCTTCCAATTCTTCCGTACAAAATATCGGAGACGCGAGCTTTAACCAAAACGATGAAATGAAAGACACTAGCTCTTGAATAATTATTGTTCAGTGTGATAGCGTAAATAATCAATGGTCAATGTCTTCTTCTGAGCACAATTTGAATAATAATAACATAAACCTCATTTAAATTGAGAATGAAAATACGCTATAGCATCAAGTAGAAGACTAATGTTCAAATTTCAGCTTTGTCAGAATCGTTCCAAGAAGGTAACAAAAAAAAGACTCAGAAGTTTGAAGTTCTTCAATTCCGGTGAAGGAAGTCAGAAGTAGTCAGAAGTAAAATAACGGGAAAACAATCAAGTGAAACGGAAAATTTCAGACTATATATAGCTAACCTCCAACATGAAAATACCGAAAAGGCAAAATTGGATTTTTCTGCAGAGAAAGATAGTGTACGATATTCGTTGTGTGGCGATGCTTTTGGAAATCCTGCATTCGGTGAAAAATGGATCCAGTGCCAATACTGAGCGAACACATTATGCACTGATTATAAGACTGGCGTCTTTAACTGCGACAGCAAGTTAGGTACTTCGTCACTTAAACATGGACTGAGTTTGTTGGAACTACGAAATTGATATTTATATCTCAGAGCTTTTATTAATAAGTTTTATTTGTATATTATTATTATTATGCTTCTAAATAACGTATTTAAAAATATGTTTTTTTTGCTATTCCTCTTGTCCTAGAGTTGTTTTGTTTTGACGCAGCTGCCAGGTAGGATAGGGCAAGAGAAATCAAAAGCGAGGTCAAAAGCACTGAGTGACGTTTTAAAAAAATAAAATAAAATATGTGAAACAAATAATTATACGCAATCAAAAACGAAAAACCTACTTTATGTCAAGTAGCATTGAAATCACATCTAACCAGTGTACCTTCTGAAATATATGCGTTTAATTTAAATTATTTTCTTGCGCAAAATCCGATATGACTAATGTTTGGAGCATAGACTAGGTCGATTGCGCTACGTTATTTTAGTAATAATTTAATTCGACTGTGTGCCGCTAGAGGGCACTTTACATACATTAAAAATTGTTTTTCTGCCATAATGTTTAAGCCTTAATAGCTGCACTCATTTTTACCCAGTTTTCCGAAAGATTGATGCAAGTGCTCTAAAAAAGGTAGTCTTTATTTAACTCGCGATATCTAACCGTTTAGATTTGATTACCACCATCTACCAGGTTAGTAAGTATCAAATTGTGCTAAAGTTGTCAGTTTAAAACATCAAATAAGATAATCTCTGAAACTATTAAATTTTTAAACTTTAAATAACGAATAATGGCTAATCAGTATTCAAATATCGAATACTGAGATATGCATTTATCCAGGTAGAAATGCCCCTCATGCTCAAACATTTTCCAGCATAGTCAAGAGGCTTGCTGAATATGGTTCCTTCAAAATTTATAGTGGAAATAGAGACAGACCTAGAAATGATGTAACTGTGCTGCAAAAAGGAATAATTCTTGAAACTATTGAAGATAGTCCAGTCACCAGTACTAGAAAAATTGGGAATGAGGTACGGGTCAGTCAAGTTAGTACATGGAGGGTACTAAGAGAAGAACAACTGAATCCACTTCATCCGCAAAAGGTGCAAATCCTTTATAGCGATGATAGGCCGAGACGATTGGCAGTGTGCATTCAGATCCTAGCTAAATATGAACGCAGCAACTGACTAATGGACCTCATATTATTCACTGATGGAGCTGGTTTCACGCGTGATGACATAACAGACCTGCATAACTCTCACATATATGCCTACAACTGCCCATACAGTGTGGTAGAAACAAAACATCAGCCTAGATGTTCACTGAATATGTGGGCAGGGATAATAGCAGATTACCTTATTGGTCCCCATTTTTTCATGGCTCATTAATTGGTGACCTAGGTTTTGTCTAAAATCGTCTCTCTACCATTGGATATAAGGGCCAACATGTGGCTTCTCCAAGATGGAGCTCCACCCTACTTTGTGTTCGTGTTTGAATGCAGCGCCATTTGAGCAATTGGTGTATGCTACTTCAGTCATTGACGTCGAGGATCTTCATTTACGGATAATAGAGGAGTGCCAAACTATTAGGGAAACACCCAACATTAGTCACATCGGATTT